>KZ826438.1:0-71430 GCA_003184635.1 Aspergillus sclerotiicarbonarius CBS 121057
CCACCCCCATCTCAAATCAAATCAAATCGTCCCTCCCGCCGGAATACTCAACAACGGACACTCATCATTATCACAGCCCACATACGAGACCTCATTCCCCCACCAATTAATATTGACGGCATGATACTCGACCGCAAAGAAAATAATAATCGCCGAGATGGCCACGCCGCACGACATGGCCGACGTGAACACATACGCGTATTTCTCCCACCACGCCTGCCACCGTCGCTTAATCCAGTAGTTGAAGATGAAGCCCACCACCATGGGTGCCCATGCGTAGGTGACGTTGTAGGGGGAGATGTTGGCGCAGCCGTAAAAGACTAGAGGGATGTAGACGTAGCGCCACCCGGAGCGGGGCCACCATTTGGTGAAGAGGTAGAAGGGGATGGGGAGGAGGGCGCCGACCAGGAAGCCGTAGAGCAGGGGGTTGTAGATTTGCCCGCTGGCGAAGAGGCGTCGTGGGCCGATGGCTCCCCAGATTACGGAGGAGGTGTAGAAGTCGCGGGCGCCTGGATGGGAGGGATGGGGTTAGTTGTGGGGGGTTGGGGAAGGGGGAAAGGGGGAGGGAGGGGACTCACCGGCACAGTTGAATTTTTGGGCTTGGTCGAGGGAGCACACATCGCTGATGTTGTCCAGGGCCCAGACGTTCACGCCGAGGGAGACAAAGGCGCCGACGATGGTGGCGGCCAGTTGGGCGGAGAACATGACGCGCGGGGCGATCTTCATGTAGTGGCCGAGTTTCAGATCGGCGACGAATTGGACGGACTGGGCACAGGCGATGTAGCCAAAGGCTTTGAAGAGCAGGTTGGCAATGGGCTTGCCCGGGATGGCGTAGCCGCCGATGAACTCGGCGATGACGTTGTTGGTCACCTCGGAGTTGGTGATGGCGTAGACCATGCCGTAGGGGATCTGCAGGACCAGACAGAGGATGATGGCGAAGACAATGCCCCAGATGGGCATGCCGGTGTCGTACTTGGCCACGCCGATGCAGCCAAACACAAAGGACACGGCCAGGATGATGAAATACCACCACTCGGGGACTTCCTTGTACCGTTTCATCAGGCGGTTGTGGACGTCCTCGTGCTCCTCGCGGGCGCTGGTCCATTTCCACAGGGCCCGGAAGCCCTTCAGCATCTCGTGGCGGTTGTACAGGGCGACGTGCACGATGGTGGCCAGGTACATGGCAAAGAAGAAGAAGAACATGACCGAGTATCCGGCCGTGAGGTAGGGCTGGCTGTAGCCTTCGTAGGCCTCGAGGTCGAACTCGCCCTTGGAGTTGAGCACGCGGGAGACATTGTACGTGCTGCCGGTGTTGTCGTAGACGTCGTTGCTGATGATGGGGAAGTAGGCCGTCTTCCACACGTTGGAGAAGTAGATGGGGGCGATGACGCAAAAGGCGCACAGGATGGTGCCGATGCCGATGTTGGCCAGGGCATAGAAGGGGTAGATGATGGGGTCGTACTGCGAGTAGACAATGTTCCAGTCAAAGGTCGGCAACGGATTGAGGCCCAAGCCCCCGATGCTGCCACAAATGATGGCCAGCTTGACATTCTCGGGGGCGATCCAGTTGATCCAGTTGAAGTAGGACAGGGCCTGGAAGATGTAGCCCGGGAACCAGTAGTAGACAAACATGGCCCCGAAGCCGTACATGAAGAAGCGGTACCGACTGATCTTCCATCCATTCACCCGTTCGCGGCCCTCGTCACTGTGCAGCGCCTTGTTCAGGGCGATGGTGGACAGGCACTTGGGGTAGATCATGGATGGGGGATACACCAGGAAGCGGCGCACCACGCCGGCGCAGCCATAGCCCAGCAACTGCGTCGAGAGAGTGACGAGGACCTGGAAGCCGGCCTTGTCGTAGAGGGAGGTCATGTTGTAGAAGGACTTGGCCTTCAAGACCTGGAAGATGTAGGTCACGTAGGCCGTGCCGTTGGTGCCGCCGAAGGAGACATTGGACATGACGGTGATCAGCATGTGTTCCTTCTGATTGAAGGGGCCGGGATTCAGGGTGAACTTCCAGCCAAACAGATTCCACTGCCGGGTGGGCAGGACTTGGGCCATGAACACGCCGCAGGGATACGACAGCAGCTGGGCGACGATGGAGTAGATGTTGATGGTGGGATAGCGCAGGGTGAACAGCTGGTTGACGCCGGTGAAGATGATGGTGGCCACCATGCCCAGGAACCAGGCCCGGAAGGTATTGCCCGACACCTCAGGGTCATCGGTCGGGTCGACCACGGCGCGCACTTCGGGGTACGGCGAGTCATTCTCGATCAGATCGCGCTGCTTGGCAATCTCCGCGATGAGCTCGTGCAGTTGCGAGAGGTCGATGTGCTGGGTTTCGGCGTCGAGGATCTCCCGGGCCTGGCTGAGGATATGAACGGGGAAGTTGACGTCCAGTTCATTCTCGGCCACAATCTGTCTCAATTGTTCCAGGAGAGACTGGAGGTCCGACTCCTCGAGTCCAGTCTCGGTGGCCGCGGCCTTTTCCTTGTCCGAGTGACTGCTCAGCGAGACAGGGCCTTTGGGGGAATCGGTCATCTTGCCGGATCCCTAGCTGGTCACCTTGGAATCATGCAGAGGATTTGAGATTACAGATCAGTTCAGGCCGAACACAATGGTAGACGACCACAGGGACTCTTTATACGGTTCTCTCCAAGCTCAACGGTGCCCCTCTCGGGCTGGGAGAAGCACCAAAGCACACAATATTGGTCCTAGATAACGCACCTGCAGCTAAGGCTTAGTCTGGAGCCTGGGGCGCCTAACGACGACAGGGGTTGACATGCGCCAGACGCACGTTTCCATGCGGACCATGCCAGTGCCCAGTGCCACCAGGGAGGTCCTTGCGGCCATTTGGGAAACGACGCTGCAATGTCCAGGATCCGAAAAGAAGGAGAAAAAGAGCGAAATCAGGGTATGAACTGAATGGGATGGACGGCTGGACAGCCTTACCCGACCCACTGCGGCAAGAAGTTACTAGGGGGGAGTGATTCCCCGCCTCGGGTGAAACGTGGAGATGCGAGCAACCCCTCGTTCACCCTCCCGATCCCCGATAGCAGATAGCAGATGGCTCGCCTGGTTTCGAAATAGGGCCGACGGTCTCCCACCAGGCCAAGCTGGTTGCATGGTCACGAGGACTTCCGCATTGGCCCGCGGACTGAACTCTCTTTTCACCAACATTTGCAATTGGCGGTCACGAGCCCATCAGGCCATATGGCGTTCTACTAAGTAGGATCAAGTCGGAGGGGATTGGTGGACTGGGGAATGCAGTTGCCTACCGGAGCGGTGCCTTGACTAGGGCTGGCCATTGGCCGGGCGAATGGCCCCCGCTTGTTGGGCCGTCCACGTATGCCGATTGCCGACCAACCCATGCAGAACTCCTGCGGGCCTCCGATCCTATCCCCGATTGGCCCGGCCAGTTAACTCGCGAGCGAAGCTTTGTTAAGGTCCTGATAAGCCCTCGGGTGGATTGCTGTTACTCCTCTACAGCCTTATCGCTGCACGACACGCATCCCGATTGTTATCACCATCCATTGACCGTTATCTGTATGCCGACTGGAACCGGTGCGAAATCGAGTCTGTTTGACCGGGTGAGTGGTTGCCTCCGTGACACAGCAAGCAAGGATTTGTTCCTTTGGATTTGATTGATGACTGCTATAGGGTGTCCACCGAGTCACGTGGAGGACCCAGCCAATTTTTCTCAATCATTTGCCCCCTATTTCACGATTATAGGCGTTGATCATCAGGAACCGTGTATTATGCTGCCAAGGCACACAAGAGGGGTCGGAACCGAGAAAGGTGAGCCGAAAGTCCAGGTAGGTGCGTAGACCGATCAAGTGAGCTGCCGGCCGACAGTGAAGGCTGGATTGCCCGTCAGCCGAGTATTAATTCCATGCCCACCCAGAGCTTTTTTTTATGTTTTCATCTCCAAGCACTCATCTCGGTCTCAATTTCAATGCTAGTTTTAAATGTAACCCAGGACAGACAGCAAAGCCATCTCGCAAACACGGAAGTCAATGAAGTAACCACCGTCAACTCCGGATGCAGGCTTGATCGAGTGCGAGGAATTAATAGAGTCATACATGCCAGACTGGTGGACCACCATCTACGATGGCTAGCGAGTTCAGAAGCCATGCATGTGGAGATACGAGAGTAGAATCCGGGTCAGAACTGCCAGAGTTTATTATGATTTGATCACCTCAGTTGAATCGTCATCAGGTTGCTTTTCTTCTAATGTCCCGATGTTTCAATATTATCGGCCTGTAATCGTGACCTCATATTGGTTACATCGACAATTCATCAACGAGGCCGTCTCATGGTGAATGCTACCCTATTGCTGTTCACGGCCTCAATGAAACATGGTCCCCTTGCTACCGGTGTCAGCCAGCTGTTGCGCCAGCTATAATATTGACCCTTCTTCTGGCTTCAATCTATCTGCCCCTCAGCTTGCCTCCAGCAAAACTCTGCCTATTCCCTAGTTTCACATTATTATCCCCCACGGGCGCGCACAACCCAGTTCAAAATGCCCGACCACACCATCCGCGTTGTCAACAATTCTGGCCAAAAGAATAAATATGCCATTGTCCCCGCACCTCCCATGATGACCCTGGGGGATGCCAATGGCAAACACGACGGTGGTGTCCTTGCGTGGAAAGCAAGCGAGCTCGAGAACCAAGCTCACTGGGACACGACAACCACTTACCAGCTTTATGGATGTGAGACCCGCCATTCATGTTTCTGTCTCTCTAAGCTGACGGCGTTACAGGGACTGGTACCACTTCCCAGCCCCCCGACTTTGGCGTCCAAACCACCACCGCCGATACCAAGGAAGCTCCGCCTGGAACGGCCACCACACCGGCAGGTATGTGTGCGAGCTTCCTCCCTGTCGCATGGCAATTGACAAAGGATCTAGCTACCTTCGGGCTGTCCGTCAGCAATGGGAAACCAACCTTGACTGCAAAGACCAACAACGCGCCGATGGACATGGTTCGGTTTGATTTCGACGGGGACCTTTCGCCGTCGAATGGCACTTACTATCTCTATGGGATGGCGAAGGGGACTAGAAAGTCGGAGAATGATCCAGAGGTTGCAACGCCTTTTGCCTTTGTATGTCCCCTTCTTTCTCTTTTATATTCCAGCTTTGCCTGATGTGATTGATGTTTTTTTTGCCTTCCTTGCTTTTCTTTCTTTACCAAAGGCTCTAGCAAGACAGGGAAAGGACAGACTAATATCCGGTATAGTATTCTCCTAGTGCAACCGATGCGTCGGTCAAATACACCGTCCTGGCGCCCGTGATCCAGCTGTGGGTGTGTTTGTACAATTGCAAAGACGGAGAAATTGTCGATTTCAACGAGGCCAGTAAGAAATCGAAGCTGGTTCGATTCTTGAGCCAGGACAATAAATTGTTGGCTACGGTTACTCACAACAGTGATGGGAGCTTTGATATCAGCTACTCTTAGGGGAAGAATTGGGTGTCGGTTGGAGCTAACCTACTCTCTTTCTACTCCGAATAAGGGTTATTGTTTCCTATACGGACAAATGTTGGCCAGAGACAGACGGTGATACAGCCTGATGTTAGAACTTGGATGCTGTGTTGATAAATAGTACTTAGTGACAATGGTATGCATTGAGGTTGGAAAATATTGATTGATTCTTCCTGTCCTTTCACTGGCTAATCCTGTGACTTGCGATTATTTATTTATTCACCCGACTTCACGTTGAACAAAGGTAGCTCGTCGATGGTCAGTCCTGAATGCCAACATCGTTTAGAATATATTCGTGTAGTTTGGTCTATGTAGTCAACTAGACCCACATCGAACGCAGAAAATGTAGTAAATGCACCTAGAATTCTTCCATTCAACATCTTATATCTGGAGACAGTCTGCAGAAGAGTGATTGTCACAGAGGCTATCAAAGAGGACACATTGGTATCATCGCAGGATGACGACGCTCCCCCTCCGGATTGGGAAGGCGGAGCTAAAAAGGATCTTCCGCCTACCTATTAAAAAGGTCCGCGGGGCAGAATATGGAATGGCTGTCACCGCATACACTAGTTCCGAATAGGCAAGCCGGAGTGTGACTATAGCCCCACTATTTCCCCATCCGGAGACACCCCGTGATTGTTGCTGGCTTTCGAACTTGTTCATTCTTCGCATTTCATCTACTCCACTCAATGTCATCCCAATGCATCGTTTCATCACCGTCAAGCTGATATACATCCCTATGTGCTATGCCCCATCAGCAATAGCCTAAAACTGCTGACTGCGAACTGATCGACCTTTCTCAATCGATCATGACCTCGATCAAGGTCTCGATGTCCTCCACCGTGATGTTCTTCCCTCTCTCCCGTGCCAGGGACACCGTACAAGAGACAATGTTCTTGATCTACAGCAAGAGTTAGTTTATTCTTTCCAAGCATGGGGTGACAAACCTGTCGGCCATTCAGAGGATGCCTCGACAATGCCGCCAAATCCTCCGCGGTGAATTCGGACAGCTCCGATGTCTTTGCAACATTCGTCAAGAAATTCTTCCACACTTCCTGTCGGCTGTTTGCATCAAGGTCTGGGTAGTGCAGCGTGAAGTGGATTCGGCCTATCATCACCGCCATTAGTAACCGTTTGCAGGAGGAGGAGGAGGAGGAGGAGGAGGAGAACCTACTTTTGAAAGCCGGGTCGATGTCGCTCTTCCGGTTGGTGGTGAGGATGGCCACACCGCGGAAACTATCACGAATGTCAGTCGACGCAGACTGCTTACAATAAGGCAGACTCACTATTCAAGTCGTCGGAGAAAAACGCTGACCAGCGCATCCCGGGCAAGGTCCTTGCCACGAGCGGAGAGAAAGACATCCGCTTCGTCGATCAGAAGCACACACCCCCACCGCCGGGTAATGTCTAGGATCATCCCCAGCCGATTATCGACGTCATCGGGGTCAATCCCGAGCTCACCGGTTGCCACCACATACAAGGGGCGCTGGGTGACTTCGGCAACGGCCTCTGCAGTCAGGGTCTTGCCCACTCCGGGACTTCCAGTCAGGAGGGCAATCAGACCCTTGCCCTTGTTGACCACAATGTCATCGAAGGATGCATCGTCCTGCCGATGGGCTTTCACGAGCCCATGTATGAGCTGCCGGCGATTCTCGGCCATGACCAGTCGCTTGAATGCATTGTGGTTCCACTCAACGTCGGACAGCCCCGTCACTGCAAGTTGGCACCAAGCCTTCTGGGTGAAGCTGAAGCCATTGATCCATGAGGCGCAGATCAATAACTGATCATCGGACAAGCAAGTCATATCCAGTTGGTTCTCTGCGAATACCCACGGCCGATTCAAATCCGATGAACTGTTATGAAGATAGTATCCAGGCGGGTCGACCATCACTCTTCCCAATGCCTATTATTTGGTCAGCATCAACCAAAGAATCAAAGGGAACATAATCGAACATTGAACTTCTCCGGCACTGTGTCTCCGTTGGCTCGCTCAACCTCCCTCACGGCATTTAGGATCGTATAATCCCTGCAGGCGGGTTCTTCCAGTAGAGCAATATATTTGCGTCCTCTTGCAATGAGCCTTTCTCGGACCGCGGATTCCTCGTCATGGTGCTTAATCGGAAAAAAGTTCAAGGTACTGATCGGACGAGCCCCCTCATACTGGTCAATCTCCAATACGAGGTTAGTACTACCAAAGTCTTGGCCATCATGTTTGATATGTTGGCTGTTCGCCGAGAAGAACTTGGTGCCGTTGGCGCGTTCTTCGTATGCAGATGTTAGCATATTAAAAGCCTGCTCCTCGTTCATCTGGCCAAAGCGCGGCGCGATGATAACTTCCCTGGGGGGGAAGATGGCCCACAACAGATCCCAGGTGATTTGCTTCTCCCCAAGTAGCGACTCGAGACTGATGATCTGGCTTGCAAAGTCCTCTTCCACGAAACGCAACGCTGTTCCGATATCATTGATGAGTTGTTGATTGGGCGATGTCTTCTGTTTTTCCTCTTCCTTGATTCGAACCAGGTCCGGCACGGCCCAGAAGAACACTTCAGGTTTGGCCTAGAGAACCGTGAGCCATCCCATATACCCTGTTATCTCAACTTTACGTACGATTGGAGGAGACTTGTTCAGCTCCAGGCCGTCGACACCCTTGAACAACTCGCGAAACAAGTCTTGTAGGAGAGGCGATCGGATATCGACTTCGGTGTGGGACACCATGCCTTGTCTGGAGATGACTCGACGAACGACCAGCGCAGTCTTGCTGAAACGATCGGGCTTGGGCTTTGCCTTTGCTGTCTTCACAAAATGGACTTGTCGGTCCTTTCTACATTCGAGTCAATCCACGACTCCACTGGGTCCTGCTGGACTCGGTTACCTGCTATATCTGTTTGCGACAAGCTCAGTCAGCATCCACAGTCGACTTGATTTTAAACTCGGCTTGGGTCTTACATTTGATCCACACGCAGCAAACGCTGGGAATGGTTGCCAAGGTCAGTCTTGACCCGCTGGATGGACGTCTTGGGAGGATCGCCCGAGGGGTGCTTGGCCGCCGTGGCGGACTCTGTCTGGTCTGCCATAGTTGCTGGGTGCACGCTGGTGATGGTTACAATGGAATGGGAGAAAATGAGTGAGCAAGAAGTGGCGAACATAAAGGGCGCCTCGGGGGTTCTTGACCTGACACTTGAGCGGGAGCGGGAGCGGGACGCTGGTGGGGCGATCTCCAGTCATTCTTGGTCTACCTTGGTCGGTGCATGCTGACATGACGAGGCTGGTTGCGCCACCACTTTTGCCTGCTTATTCGACCACCACGGCCCTGGCTACCTAAGATTTGGATAAGAAGACGCGATTGCAATTTTAATAGGATACCAGGATACGACCCCTATCGACAGAGCACTGCTCTTGCGGTCGTCAATATAGGAGATGAGGACTGCAAGGTGGGATTCAGGGTAGCTGCGGCTAGCCCTGCTTCCCCGGGACTAGTGCTGAGCCCCGCCACCTCGTATTCATGGTCTAGTGCAGGATAAGGCTGCCAGCGCATGCCTACAGCCTGACAGGCAGATCCCTGAGTCTGACATCTGCACGGGCGGGGTAGATTGCAGTATGCCACAAGCATCATCGCCACTAATGACAGAGCCGCCCTGCGTCAGACCAGTTCTGTACTTATTAACTCATCTTTGGAGGACACCACCTATGACCTCTTCTTCTGTGTTGAAGCTGCCCAAACCGTTGAGAAATTTCTCAGAATGCCCGAGGATACCAAAGATGCTGCAGCAGGCTCGGCAGCCTTTGCGCGGGCGCTGGAGGAATATATTAACAAACCACGATCAGCAAAGAGCAAAACCCCCCAGTTTCTCCGAAAACTGCAGGACCAGCAACGGTCGGGGACCCCTTTGACCGGAGATGTGATCAAGGCAGACATCATCCAGTTGGAGCGCCGGGCGGAGGATCGCACAGGCGCTCGCGCAGCTCGGAAGATCCTGAGTCCCATCGTACAAGTGCTCAATACGTATTCAGGGATAGTCGACACGCTCGTTTCCGCAGACCCGATGCCCACCGCGATCATATGGGGCTGTTTGAGGGCGGTGATTGACTGCTCCCAGCGGTTTCTCGAACTGTACGAGAAGATATCTGACCCAATCAAACAACTGAAAACACATCTCGCAATTCTCACCGAATACGAAGAACTATTCGATCACTCCGCCACGATGCGGGGGCTGTTGCAGGCATCGTACATCGACATCATTCGATTCTGGCGGCGGGTCGACAAGGAATGTAATCGCTGCGTGGCTAATCGCGCCCTTCGAGCGATGACCAAGTTCAGCACCGACAAACTCAATGGGATTATCACAAGCATCGGCAATACAGCAGATAGCATGACTCGACTGGTCCCTGCCGTTCAAGAACGTATGGACCGAGGCGAGCGGGAAAACGCAGCCGAAGAGCGCCGAGTGGCTGGTATCGCACGAGAGGAACAGGCTGCCTTTTTCCAGATGATGGCTGAAGAAATGGAGAAGCGCAAAGAAGAAAGGAAAATCCAGAGACAGGAGGATGTGCGAACGTGGTTGCGGGATGGATCCTTGCCGCTCAACGGGAGCAACTTTCGCCATCGCGACAACAAGCTCGCCCAGCGAAGCCCGGATACGTGTGATTGGCTTTTCGAGCATGCGACCCTGAAGGAATGGGCGGATAGCAACAGTCTCACTTCCCAGTTGTGGGTAAAGGCCTCTCCTGGGGCTGGAAAGTCTGTCTTGACTGCGTACGCGGTAGAGAAAATGAAAGCCATCAGCTCGGACAAAGCTGCCGTCATCTACCACTACTTCACTTTTGATGAAGAATTCCCCGCTCTGTTGGTGTATCGCTGCCTTGCTGAGCAACTTGTGAATCGACTGGGGAAACAGATCGGTGACATGCCCAAGGAGATCCACAGGTTCACACAGGAAGGTGCCACAACTGCCAATGTCGAAGACGTCAAGCAAGTCATCAAAATGCTTCTGGAAGAGATGAGCGTGACCTATATATTTCTGGACGGTCTTGACGAGGAGTGCGAAACGGATGGCAGGAAGCAGGAGTTGTGCAAAGTGCTGGACTTTTTTGGAGAGCTAGGCCGCGAAACCCCAAACCGGCTGCGTATCTGGTACAGCTCTCAGCAGCGCACCTGTCTCGACTCCCAGCTCAAGAGCCTGCCATCGATTGAGATTACGAAAGACTTGAACAGCTGCGACATAGAGCGATACGTGTCGCAAAAGATCGCCGACTTGAACGGCCTCGAGCTCGATGCAGGATACATAAGCTTGATTCTCGGAGATCTGCGAGAAAAAGCCGATGGATGCTTTCTGTGGGCTTCACTGATGTTGGACTCCATGTCGGATGCTGTAACTTTGCAGATGATTCAGCGGCTTATTGAAGATGGACTTCCCGAAAACTATGAAAAGTACTACCAGAGAAAGATGGACAGCATCCAGCCTTCTCTCCGGGAGTTTGTTTCGTATGTGCCATGCTCTGTGGAAGTGACCAGGAATTTACTTACATAAACTTAGGATTATTCTTTCGTGCATTGTACATGCAAAGCGACCTCTACGCCTGGATGAGCTTTGTGAATGTACCGCGATGGTGCAAGGTCGGGAAGGACAAAACATTGATAGAAGCCAAAAGATTCTCAAGAAGAGCAAAGTCCTGGAGCTGTGCCAGCCTCTTGTGCAGGTGCAAGAGACCGAAGGGCCAGATGGAAAGGTTGCGATCTGTACTCTCACACACGGTTCTGTCAAGAGCTTTCTGTTGAAGAATTCCGAGATGTTGATCCACAACTCGAACCCGCCAGCATATGCCCTCACGAACGACGTACTGGCGAATATTTGCCAAAGGTATCTCCTACAGCCACGTTATCGACAGCTACTGGTGCAGGAGGGGGAGACGTTTGTCGACTGTGATGGAGACGACATTCTAAATCATCATCTTCTTTCGTATGCGGCCAAGTACTGGGATAAGCACTTGGACAACGTCGACTACTCACCGGACATTTGCCAGAAAGCATCGACGTTCATTACTAGCCCGCAATTCTACACCTTGTTGCAGATCCAGAGTTTGTTCATTGACGGTATGTTTCATCGGTCCTCTTTATTCAAGATATTAATTCAGTCTAGGCCAGTTTCGCTTCTGGTACAATGGCCTCCGCCCCTGGGCTGGGAGACACATCAAGCGTGTCTTTCCTCATTGGCTGTATGATAATTGCCATGAGGCATTTGCAAAGGACTATGGGGTTTTGGTCGGAGAATGGGGACCCCTGTTGGATGATGAGACAAGCTTCATGGGCACCCACAAAGGAGAAATTGACCGATGTTTCTTTGGGGCGTTGGGCTCTCACAACTACCTTCACAAGGGGCCTAGCCGATACAAGAGTTTGATGTTTTCGACTAATGATGAGCCGACGAAACCCATGCGATGCTTTGAAGGGGTTGACGAGACAGGACAATCCCTGACGGTGCTCAAACTGCTGAAACTGTGAGTGCAACCACAGCCTTTTTTCCCGCATGGGACAAGATTGATTTTGAATCACAGGAATCAGGACAGCCTCGAGTTCCGCTGCGAGCATTGGAGTCTAAGTGGTCGCCAACCCGAGCTCCAGAAAGCCCAGACGTTGCATGCGTCTTCGTCGTCCTGGCCTCTGTACGAATATCCCTTGTCGGAGAATGTTCCTGGTCGACCTCGCCTGGTTTCATTTTCCAAGGACTTGCAATTCATGCGCATTGGATCACAAGTGTTCATGAAGGGTGCTCATGAATACGCGCCTCTTCCCATGTTCGATCCTGACCAGGAGTATTTTGATGAGATGGCAAGCGGCGGCCAGTTTATTGCGGTGTCAACAAGACGACCACTCTCCAAGTCTGACATTAAGGTCCCAGAGCAAGTCACTGATGACGTGAAAGTTCTTGACTATGCAGAAATTGCGATTCAGGAACTAGAAGACAGGGCGACCGAGATGGACCAGCGCACGTCGACTGCCTCGCCGACTCCCGACAGCACACAGCCAACCACTACCGTCACCAAGGACAGTGACAACGATAGTGATAGCGGAGCTAGTGACACCGATGTCACGTCTGCATCATCACTGAAGCTGGAAGATCCGGAAGACCTGCACGAACCGAGCCAGAGAGATAAAGCCTTGGAGCTGGTGGCGGCACAATCAAGCTGCACGGACGAACTGTTGGAAGCCTCTTCCCAGTCCGCTGGTAACTCGGCTTATACCTCCTGGAGTGAAGGCTCCACCGATATCATGTCCGAGGAGATGGATGATGAGGAGCAATGGAATGATTGGGGTCATGAGCACCTAGACCCCGAGGAGCTCGATATCGAGGAGCGTGGAAGCTTCGTTGGGAGCGAGAGCGGCGACGATAGTGATTCAGAGAAGAACAGCCGTGCTCTAGCGCTCGATGCTGAGATTAAGAGTGACATTTCAGAATCCGACGCCGAGAGTGACGCGCTGAAGGATCGGGACGACCTTTTACCATCGGACACCGATTCTTTTGTTACCGACTCGAGTGTGGACTCTGCGACGGCATACAGTGTTTCTGATGGGGAGGAAGACGCCTCGGAAAACGAATACGGTGTTCAGCTCGAAAACATGATGACCGGCAACCGAACGACAAAGACTGAAGGAACGCGCCGCACAAGCATCCGGGTTTACGACGCCACCAGAAAGGAACAGATCCCCGTCTTCCACTTCACCTGCTTCATCAAGGGCGGCCTATTCGACTCTCCCCCGGTATTCCACCCCTCAGAGCCCCTCATGGTCTGGCCACTCGGGGACGGAGAAATCCTATTTGCCAACTACCAGAACAACCGCTACTTTACGCGGGGGCTATGTCGCTCGGGATATCGCAGCTGCCACATCTTTATCAAAGCCCATTTCTCGCGTGACGGGCAGTACCTCCACTTTGCGGCCTTGGAGGCTCGCGAGGCAGCCAAGCAGGATGATGAGCCTTCAGCGGTACTGCTCAGCCTCCAAGTATCGACGCATCGATTATCGGCGCGAAAGACAGCCAGCAGCCCGCCTCGACTAGTCTTCCGCACGACCGTCGAGCTGGGCAGCACCTCCAAATTCTTCGCCTCGAACATGCCATACTTCCTAACCTGGACCAACACGCACCTGTTCTTTACCCGTCGGGACGAAAAACTCGACATCCTCCGCATTCCTCTTTTCCGGCCGCCAACTGACACTGACACTGACACCAGCACCACGAGTCTGGATATCTGCCACCTAAAGGAACCAATCTTCCTACCCCGCTCAATCGAAGCACGAGACATGTACTTTTTCCCGGCCCAGGAAAGCTCATCAAAGAGTCCAAAGAAGAAAGACACTAAGGCGACGTTGATCCTCGGCTCATATTCCTGTCTTCCGAGCCAGGGCGTCCTGGTGCCCCGACACATGTGCTATCCTCCAATTGCAGTGTGTCTGCGAGAGGGAAAGGATCTGGTCTGGTCGTGCAAGCACGGTACCGATCAGATCCAACCGATCCAGAATACCTGTGGTAGGTTGAGAGGGAAGTTTGAGTCGTTTGACCAGAAGGAGGATTGTGATATTATTCCGTATCTTTTTTAATGGGTGGTCTATTTACTGGAATATATTGTTTTTCTTTTCTCATTGGACCGGTAACTGCTATTGTACAAAGATTTACTAGCCTAGGGAATGGTACTTCTGCCCACTTGTTATAAGTTCTATATTATGATAAAACCGGACCGGTTGTTCCCGAGTGATCGACAGTTCACAGCCGTAGAATTAGATTGAGTTATTGCACCACTGCTTCTTCCTTCACTGCTGAGTTTAACCGGCCAGTGTATCCAAGAGAAGAAATATAATCCTTCAAATTGTTTCCCCCTCAGAAATGCCAATTAGTCAAACCAAAGTAGGTGTCTGATATAAACACCACACCTACCAAATAATCGACAACAGAAATAAAATAAAATAAATACAACAAACCAGTAGAATCGAAACCTCCCCACAATTCATCCACGACCTTGCCTGCTTACCTCCACACCATTTCACAAGAGACATACCTCCCCCCCCCGACAGGGCCCATGTAACCAATTTAATCCCGCACAACACACTGAGAATAATACTCATTCCACTCAACACAAACAGAGGGACTCTCACACGCCGTCGGACCCATCCAATTCAACCCCCCGCACTGGGCATAGTGCTTAGCAAGACTATCTCCAGTAGGGGCGGAGCTAGACCCAGCTCCACTAGAAGAACTAGCCCCAGCCGCAGAAGTCCGAACCTGGGCATGAGTCACAGCCGCAGCAGTGGCAGTCGAGGACGCAACAGAAGTGCCCGAGCTTCCTCCCGTCCACACATCATCCCCAATAGGCGTATCCAGAATATCCGTCTTCACTTGCTCGACATCATCCATCCAGAGATTCAACCCGTTGAAAAGCGTCATGCTGTCGTTGTAAATTCCTGGGATTTGATATGTTAGGCTGGGAGTACCGCTACCCTTGCTGCTGCCGGTAACTTTGATTTGGGCGCAGCTGTGCATCGTCCCATTTGAGGTATGTTAGAAAGGAGTTTTGATAGAGTAGAAAGAGAAAAAGACCGGGGGAAGGGGGGAAGGGGTGATAAAACCCCACCTATAAAAAAACTCCGCCTCATTGCTCTGCGCCCCATGAAGCCCGACATGTTCCGCCCGAACGAGATACTCGCCTGCGGGCGTGGCCTCAGGGATCTGGAACTCGAATTCCGACATGCCGTACGTGCACCAAGCATCTTTAGTCAAGTCGCCGGTGTCATTGCAGATAGTCCTTTCCCAGATCTTGAACCATTCTCCGTCGCCCTGGTATTCTTGGACGTTGTCGGTGGGGGATTTGGACATATCTATACAACCAAAATATCATTATACAGTTCGAATAGGCAGTCCGAATCATGAACATCAACAAGGAAGCCAGGTAAAATAGGAATGGATGTAAACGTACAAACTTGCCCCGGCCCCGGATGGGCAATCTCCGCATCATAAAACAGCTTCATGGCGATAGTATCGCCAGCCACCACCTCCGCGACCTCAGTCTTGGCGGCGTAGCTGAACGAGCCTAGGTTACACCGGAAGTCGCTGTCGCTGGGGGTGAGGTTGTCGTAGGTGGAGGTCCATTTGGTCGGCATGTAGTTCTGGCTGCGCGTGGTTTGCCGGATGTATTGCCAGTCTTGGGAGGGTTCGTTGTTGAGGATTAGTTTGCTGAAGATGTAGTGGGCTGTTGCTTGGTGGGGGAGGGTGGTGGTTAGGGTGAGGAGGATTGCGGGGAGGGATTTCATGGTGGTGGGTGTGGTGGATGGATGGTAGAGGTCAATTCTTGGAAAGGAAGGGAAGATAGATTGAAGAAAGGAAAGAAGGAATGTTTGTTGTTGTGTTATTACTCGCGGCGGGATGATAGGGTTATTTATGTGTGTTCATTATCTCATGGGGTTTTCTATCATGCCGTGACGACCCACCGGTGCCATTATGGAGACCGTTTGGCTGTTTCAAATCATAGGGTCTTTTCGCGACTATATGAAAAATCTCGCTTTCGAAATTGGCGTCACTTGTCTGAAGAGTCTCTCCTGTGGTAGGATTTCTGTGATTACCATCCAGAGAAGGCCAAGAAGCCGGTTTGCATCAGGATTGGGCGCCCATTGAGCAGCAGCGGGAATAGCTTAGAAGGGAACAAGTTTATGTGAAGAATGCAAGGTCCAGGGGTGGGAGCAATGAAGCTCAGGGTTTGGAACTGGTCTAGATAACCAGATCAACCTCAGTCCCTAAGTGTTTCACGGTGAGTCGAAGTCCGGCAAAGTGACAGTCCTGGGTGGGGGTAAACGGGATCCACTGTATGGCAAAGCCTAGATTCAGAGGCCAAGCAAGTGAATCCATATATATCTGACGATGGTGGACTTACGGCGCTTGTTATCGCTGGACCCAGACCCGAAGACTAGCCTGATGTCGTTTCGAGGGTCGGCAGTGTAGCCATAGTCATTGCCGAAAACACCATCACTATGGCTGACCTAGGAAGTGTTTTCCAAGTTCGGAGCTTGGCCTTAACTACGGGGCTGTGGCTGCTAATTTCTAGAAGAGCATGTTTAAATTGGAAGGGTTATGTTTCGTAAACCAGTATCTTTCGAATATCCATCGTCCCTCCGTCAATGAGCAAACAACGAGCAATATGACAGTCGTGCAGCTATTCAACCGGAAATTTACCCGTTCAATTCCTTGCAGAGACATTCGCGATGCATGAACATAAATCCACAGCTTTACCGCATTGTAATAGGTTTTGCCTTTCTGCACACAGGATGCTGCCAAGACAATATATTAGTCTAAGAGAAAATAACCCCGGTGTCTCAACCCTTCAGAAATCCCGAACGGGTCATGTCAGACTTTAGACTGGGTTTTAGTCTCGAGGAGGAGTTGTCAGAATCGTTCTATTCATAGCTGTACCGACCAGCTGATTATGCTTGATAAAATCAACTATCAAGGCATGCGGGTCTGGGCATTGCCATCAGGCCATGGTTTCAGGACGAAGATTTCTCTCAAGGCCCATTGGACTCCTAGCCAAGCCTTCCCGACTCCATAAATCCCACCCGGTGAAAAAGAATCACCGTATCAGCAGTGGACTACTTCTCAAGGATCAGGGGTGTGGAGACCAGACCCTTCCTAATCCTTGGCATAAGCCCCGTCCCTCGTATACTCGTATGTCATTTGCCGCACGCGGGAGATCTCCGAGCACACCCACCTACCCTGACGTCCCGAATATACGAATATACGAACAGCCCTAACCCAAACTAAATATACAATTGCTAGACCCATAACAGACTATCCACGATGTCCCCCCGACCAAGAATCCCTCTCCCTCTCTATCATCTCCGAACACTCCAATTCCTCCCCACCAGTACTCCCCCTAGCCATGCCCCCCAAAACACTCCCCGGAAAAACCACGCCCACCGCCAACCCCGTCACCGCCATCAACAACCCATCAAAAATATACAACAGATACTCGCGGTGCATAATAAACCCATCATTTCCCTCGACGAATTCCACCACCCGATACACCGAGCGGATGAGAATTAGCGCACAGGCGAAATATAACCCCCACATCATATCCATCCATGAGAACCGACCAGTTTTGACTTGAAGTCCTGCGCCATGTTGCTTTGATACCCGGATGTGGAATATCGCTGCCATGATGACGAAGAAGCCGAAGAATAAGAGTTGGATGACGAGACCGGCGATCACGATGTCGGAGCCGATGGTCATGGCGGTTTGGGTGCCCGCGCCCATGTAGCCGCCTCCTTTGGGGTTATTAGCATTGGATGTATGTAGTGGGAAGAAGGGAAAGGAAAGGGAAGGGAAGGAGTACCTCCGGACTGTAGAAAGAAAGAAATGACATCGTCCACGACGAACACTGTCGTTAGCCAGCGGACGGGGATGAGGGAGGTGGATTCGGCGTCGAGGCGGATGATGAGTCGACCCAGGGTCATGTAGATCGAGGCGGCGAAAAGGGGTGGGGCAATTAGAATCAGAATCGTTTGGACGATGTAGGGTCCTAGGGCATTGGGGTCGTAGTGGGAGAAGATTCGGGCAATGTAGCCGGCTGTTTCGACTGCGGGGTGGAGATAGGGGGTTAACGTGTCTGTTGGGTTTCATTGAAGACAGAAAAAGAGAGACAGGGGGGGCATACAGAGGAGACCGAGGATAAAGGGGATGAAAAAGTATGTTTGATGTTGGATGACGCGGTAGAGGTGGAAGAGGGAAAGACCGCCGAATATTACAGTGAATATAATGGCTGCGGGTAGGGAGGGGGTGTATTGGTACAGGGCGAAAGAGACGGTGTCTTGACTTGAGTCTGCCATGGTGAGAATTCCGGCAAAACACTTTGATGATGATGCAGGGACATGAGGGCGTTAAGCAGTAGCTTTAAATAACATGGAGATGTAGAGAGTAGTTTGCCGTGGCGGTTCACTACACTTGTGTCTACTTTTAAAACAAAGTTTCTTTGTAGAAATTGGCAAAACAAGATCAATCATGTGGGTCCAGTGGGGAATTCCAGGGGTACGGTCCATTCAAGGAACAGACAAGGCTGATACGAAATACGAATATACGAACAAACGAACATACGAGAATCCATGGCTAGTCATCCTGTCTGCTGAGAAGGATCATGATTTATCTTGGCGCTATCGATGCCATTTTATTATGCTTATGGACACTCACACTACATGGGTAGTCATCCATATGATCTTTCCCACAGCATCACTTCGGCTAACATCAGTGACGCACCCAGAAGCACGAGTGCCCACCTCGAGCCCAGCTCGACGACTCCAAGCACCAGCAGTCAAACCCTGTTCAGTGCTCACCAATTACAGACATCGGCCACGCCATGAGAGCAGAAATCTCACGACTGTTCAACCGCTCGACAAGGGAAAAGATCTTCCGGATCTCCGCGCGAGGACCCCGGTTGAAATACCACACGTCCTCGAAGAGAGCCAAGGTGAGATAGAAATGCGCTAAAATAACATAGGAAAACCCCTCGGCAGTTCGGACTTGCTCGCTAGGTTTGAGACTGGCAATGAAAATGTCCGAGAGCATCTGAGGCCAGGATGTGATGGCGCTGTCTTCAAGGTCTATCTGCACATCGAGCGATCCAGGGCAATCGCGCTCACTCTGCGAGAATTGAGAGGTGTATAGAACCCGCATGTAGATATCCGCTAAGCCATCGAGAGTGTTGACATGGTCATGCAGAGATCCGTCGGCTTCGGGATGCCCAAAAGGGGCGGCTTCGCCAAAGGCTGTTTTGTTGGAGGATAACCTGGTCGCAAAAGAACGAAGCATGTGCAGAGCTTGGGAGGCGCCTTGTGCAAACACAGACAGCATTGGAGAGCCATTTGCGAGACGCGGGAAAGGGGACGATGGAAGCTCAGGCAGAGTAGGCTTCCAGGTGCCGGTTGCATAGGTGTAGGATAACATGCTGCGCAATCTGCCGAGCTTCAGGGTGAACCAGTACTCGCCAACTATACTGGTCAGGCCGCGAACGAGATGCAGCCAGTCGGTATATGGGGTATCGTGATCGTCGGTATGGATCAGCCCCAGCTCCGCGCTATCTAGGTCTCTGATGGAGATGGATGCAAATGCAATGGCAACTAGTAAAATCGACCCACAGAAGACGTCCTCTGCTGTAGCCGGCGAGATGTCAGCCAAGGCCTGGCGGAATCCTTCCAGTCCTCTTTGATGATGTTGGATCACGCGATGGTAGTCAAGCTGGCCTCCATGCTCGCTGATCCTGGGCAGCGGGGGGTGGCCGTTGTCTGCTCTTGATGTGGTCGAATTTGACACGTAGCCCTCATATAGAGCATGCTCCCCGGCAAGAGTCAGGAGCAGGTGCATGAGGTAATCCTTCTGGGTCGCAATATCTGGGATAACTCGCTGCCAGGCCTGCACCCGCTTCGCGTCGAGGCTCATTCGTGGCGACGTGCGAATCATAAACCTCGTCAGGAGGCTCATATCAGCCATGTGGATTGGTTCTGCTCTCGTGGGCGATTCCGGCGGACGGCATTCCAAAAGCGGCAGCCCGATCTCTCCGGTGCGCGGAGCAGCGTGTGAGGCTCCATGGCTATGCTGACAGTCAGCGTGTTGCTTCCAACTACCGAGGATTGCTTACGTTGTTGGTGCTATTGTTGGTGCTGGAAACGAGCACTGGTCCCCTCGAAAGGCACACGACCCACAGATGGGCTGCACCTCGTCGCACTGAGCTTACGGTCACTCCATTTGCACCACTATATCGAGAGGTAAATGTCACCGACCTTGACCCTCCGCAGCTTGCAAGTGTAGCAGCCATTACGGGATTTGTGGTGGCGCACTCGGCGCCGTTTCGAATCTTTGCAGGTCCGCGACGTGCCCCTGTCCTGGGGTTCCGAGGTCTCGGTCGCGGGCGGCGAAGGGCCATTGGACATGCCTGGCGAGGAGCAAGACCCGTCTGTGGACGGTTGATCGGATGTGCTGGGCGGGGAGTTGAGGGCGAGAGATGCCAGCGCAACGCGTGGCCCTTCATCGGACGGCCCATACGGCAAGCCGGGCGATCCAGAAGCGCACATCCTGTGCTGGCATCCACAACAGAGGCAGCGGAAAGGACATACAGAAAACTAAATGATTGAAGCAATCCAGATACTTCAGGAGGATATAATATCACGCTGCGATGAGAGAATCGGACGTTGGCGATCTAACGGGCGCCAGAGGGACACATGGCGCCGCATCAGGGCATCCGAGGATCCGAACTGCCGATACGAGCATACGAGGGGATCCACATTACCAGCCAGCAGATTTGATTCTTAAGCCTCGTCGCCGTCTTGTTGGCGAGATTCCATGTCCATCTCACATGCTAGATCAGTGAAAATGAGCAGCAATGATGCCACCAATGCGACCATGTTCGCCTTTTATCGATACAACCCCAGTATGGCCGGGGCCGTGATATTCACCATCTTATTCGCCATTACGACCCTTTGGCATATTCTTCAGCTGTTTCGAACTCGAACCTGGTTCTTCATCCCCTTTACAGTGGGCGGTATCTGTGAGTAGGCCCAGCTGCCGCTGACCACACGGTCGTGCTCATCTCACAGTTGAAATCATCGGTTACATCGGACGCGGACTTTCCAGTCACCAAACTCCCAACTGGACCTTGGGCCCCTACTTGCTGCAGACCCTATTCCTTCTCCTGGCACCGGCCCTCCTCGCCGCCTCCATCTACATGCTCCTCGGACGCATCATCCTGATCCTCCGAGCCGAATCACACGCCATCCTGAAGAAGAAATGGCTAACCAAGATCTTCGTCACGGGCGACGTGCTCTCATTCTTCCTCCAGGGAGCCGGTAAGTCCTCTTACCTATCCTAGGTTAATACCAAAACTCATTTTTCCAAGGAGGCGGCATCCAATCAAGCGGCAGTCTAGACGGCATGAAACTCGGCGAACGAATCATCGTCATTGGACTCTTCGTCCAGATCTTCTTCTTCGGGTTCTTCATTATCACGGCCGGGGCATTCGACCTCAAGTTGAAGAAATATCCCATCCCCCGGGGTCTGGATCCGCGAATTCCGTGGAGAAAACACCTCAACGTTCTCTACGTGACCAGCTTCCTGATTATGATTCGGTCGGTATATCGCCTGGCGGAGTATTTGCAGGGCAGTTCTGGGTATCTTTTGCAGCATGAGATCTTTTTATATGTGCTTGATGCGGTTCCTATTTTTATGGTCATGGTTGTGTTTAATCTGTTTCATCCGAGTGAGATCACGCCTTTGTTGCGGGAGGTGGGGGAGTATGAATTGCAGGGGGCGTATGGCAAGGATGTTGTCTCGACGGATAATTTGTTTGTTTGAGTGATGTTGATATAGTATCTGAATGTATGAATAGATTTATGCGGCATCGCAGTCTGGTGTCACCTGTTTGAGAACTTGTTTTTAGGTCTCTTCCGATCAATGATAGTATATACTATAGCTGGGAATTGAGATCAAATTTCATCGAAATGTATATTTTCCCTGGGTGGTATGCAATATAGACATCAGGTGAGAAGTTACCTACATGATCAATTCAGTGACTATTGCTCAAGGACTATCGGGCTCGAGGTGTAGGATCGGTTCTTCTGGCGTTGGTCGAGCTTCCTGATCGAGCACTGCGAGTGTTGACCGAGATCGCGAGGTTTTGAGCCAAGCGGCTAGTCGGGATCCTGGTGAACAAAGATCTGATACTGCAGCCACTCAGTAGAGGCATTCGGAGGTCAGAGCAGCACCGTCGCTCAGGCGTATGGGATCCTTGATGGTCTAGAACATCGAGCCCGACAATATAAATCGAAGCATGTCCACCTATCAAGAATAATTTAACTAGTATACTAGAAATAATGAAAGAAATATGATTATTAAACTTTTATAACCCTAGGAATCTCCCCCATACGCGATCGATTTCGGGGTTCGGTGGGGAGCTGCAATAATCCAACGGCCCAATCATGTTGCAAATGGAGGACTTACTATTTATCGGAAACAACGTATATAGTACCCTCGGTTCGCATTTTCCACGTGGAGGAAGTGACTCACCATGCGCGATAAGCCATCGAGGCCAATGGTTGGTGGGAAATTGATGGGAAAGCCCGAAAACAACGCAAAGCCAGCCTCAAGCATTGAGAGTCCCGCATGTCACTGCCCCGTCGAACCCGCTGGTTTCCGTCTCTGATAGAGACCAGCCAATGGGATCATGTTCCTCGGTGGGGCGATCTGAAGCCACCCGAAGGCTTATCTGGCAGGGACATCTCGTTGGCCAAAGCGTACAGGCAGCCACCAAGTTCACCAATCCTGCGACGCCCGGCGGAGCCCGGCGGAGGCCGTTCGTTCTTGTTTATTGATCCTGGCAGATGGCGACAGCTACCCCACTTGGAGCAAGGGAAGCACATGCGTTAAAAAGGGATGACTGGTACTTGATTCAGTCCAAGCTTCCATCTTCCTGCCTGCGTTATTGTTAATCGAAAGCGCGATATTCTGCATCATCGGGGCTCCTCGCTTGACACATTCTTGCCCATGCGATTGAGATGTATGCGCTCGTCTCCAACTTGATCGGACAGGGGGAGCAGCTTTGCTTGCCTTCTCACCGGAGCCTGACTCAACATTCTCCAACATGGCAACATCTGCTATCGTCATTCGTGCCACTCTTTCCGGCATTGGCTTTTGCCATCTTTGCGCCTTGGAACTACGTTCAGCTTCGACAAGAACCCATCAAAGTTGTCCAAAATAGGCAAGGAGCCTGGAAAGTGGTATGTGAGCTTCGCCTTTTTCATTGCGACACGAACTGATTTCCTTCTGTCAGGCTACTTCGACCATTCTGTTTGTCCTATATCTGGCCCAGTTGATTATCGAGGTTCAAGCAGACTCTCGCGCAAGATTTCTCGGACCAGCTGTCGGTCTCCTTGCTGTTTCTGGTTTGATTCCCTACTTGTCCCTGATGAACCATGCAAGATCCGTCAAACCTTTTGACCTGCTCAATGCAATCTTGGCTGCGTCGATATTTCTCGACGTGGTGCATGCCAGCCTTCTGCATTTGCTCGCAACGCACCAGTATCAAGTTTCCTCTCTGCACTTGGCTACATTCATTGTCAAGCTCGTGCTTCTTGCTCTCGAGTTGCAAAGCAAGCGCTGCATTCTTCGCGAGTCCTGGCGCGACCTCTCGTTTGAAGAGACTGAGAGCACGTTCAGCCTAGCGCTTTATTGGTGGGTGAATGCTCTTCTCAGAAAAGGGTATTCCAAGCTTCTCGAGCCAGGGGACCTTCCTCCGCTGCCGAGTAGGCTTTCATCGAAGCTGCTCAGGGCGAGAATGAAGATATGCTGGAATAACCGATGTGTGTTCACGATAAGTCGTCTCTGCCTGCCTTCGAATGGCCACTGACCTACTACAATAGCCAAGCCAGAGAAAAGATTCGCCCTCGCCTTAGCGACGCTGAGGTGTACCACCAAGGAAAATTTACAGGTCGTCCCATACATGCTTGCTGCAACTCTCCTTCGCTATGCGCAGCCTCTGCTGATGTCGCAGTTGATCACCTTTGTGGGTGAACCTTCGGCTGAAGGCACTGGGAAGCTCCAGGGCTTCAAGCTGGTGGTTTTAGCGGCTTTTATTTATATTGGCCTAGCTGTGAGTAATACTCGACCCTCTCAGTTTTCTCCAATAAGCTTACCTTGTGATCAATAGGTTCTGAATGGCCAGCGGGATATCGTGAAGCGAAGAGTGGATGTTGCCGTGAAAGGATCGCTAATCGGAATCATCCACGAAAACGCCTTGCGGTCCAATCATGATGATCACTCCGCGATTGCCTTGATTGGAAACGATGTAGAAGATGTGCAGATGGCCATGTCACAATTCCATAATATATGGTCGTCGGCTCTGTCGCTGGGCTTGGGCCTCTTCTTGCTGGTTTCGAGACTCAACTGGGTCAGCATGGTGCCTATCATCTTACTTCTAGGTCGGTTCTACCCCTTGACAGACCCGTGTCCTGGTCATTGTTGACAAAATCTCCAGGTACTTCTCAGTGCAGCAAGTATGTCTCCAAAGTCTTCATCGCAAAGCAGAGGGCCTGGAATGATGCCACACAGACGCGAATCGGTCTCATCAAGACAGTCCTTGAAAAAATGAAGTCAATCAAGGCAATGGGCTTTTCACAGAATGTCCAAGGAAAAGTTCAAGGCGCTCGTGACACGGAGTTGACTGCAGCCCGGGTTATCTATTGGCTTGACGTGCTTCTAGCAGCTTCTGGTAAATCAGGCTTTTTCTACTTGTTCTTTACCTACGGAAAGCTGACAAGAACTGATCTTTCTTAGCCAGTTTTCTAAATGCGGTTGGACCTGCCATCACCCTTGGCATCTACACCGTTTGGGCTAAATGGACTGGAAATGCCCTTCTCGATGCAGATGGAATTTTCACTTCGTTCGCACTGGTCCAGATGGTTACACTGCCAGCAAACTCCATCTTGTTCACCCTTCCTGATTTTTTCTCAGCCCTTGCAGGGTTTGATCGGATCCAAAGCTATCTGTTACAGCCCATACAAGAAGACGGTCGCATTGTCCTTGCGAATGAGGCAGGTAGTACGCCAAAGCGTGATGAGCCTGTGGCTTTCCCGTCTATCGACTTGGACAGAGCTTCTGCTATTTCAGTTGAAGATCTGACAGTCACTTATGGAAATGGATCCAGGCCGGTGCTACAGAATATCACCTTTAGTGTTGGCATTGGTTCGATTGTGATGATTACGGGACCTACTGGCTCTGGTAAAACTATATTGCTCAGGGCTATCATAGGAGATCTGCAACCCGAAACCGGGACAGCACTGGTGACTTCTAGAGTGATGGCATACTGTGCCCAGTCACCCTGGTTAGGAAACGGCACGATTCGTGATATTATTGCAGGACCCCCTGGCTCGAAAGTGACCGACGAAGATTGGTACCGACGAGTCATTAGAGCTTGCGATCTGGAATATGACCTCCAAAAGCTGCCTGCGGGAGATGCCACGATTATCGGCAATGGAGGTACATCTCTCTCAGGGGGGCAAAGACAACGAGTGGTAAGGCTGGAAGTACCCGTTAACGTTCTGCTTTGCTAATGAGTCGCAGGCACTCGCCCGAGCCATATATTCTGGGCTCGATATTCTTGTTCTTGATGATGTGTTTAGCGCACTTGATGCTCGAACTGCTGGACGCATCGCCAATCGCTTGCTAGGTCCAGCTGGTCTGCTTCGTGAATTCGGCAAAACTGTTATCCTGAGCACACACACAGGTATGTAGATTGCCATACACTGAACAAGTATCGTTACTGACCTCCGACCTAGTCAACTTTCTTCCTTTTACAGACGATGTTATTGTTCTGAATAATGACGGGAGCATTGCCGAGCAGGGCCCATGGGATCAAATCAAGGGCCAAACTCGCTTCAACAGCTTGAAGTCCCCCGAGGTCTTTGATATGAGCGACGATGATTCTGAAGAAACCAATGATACGCCATTTCAAACTAAGGAACCGCCCAAGCCAAAGGCACCGTTGGATTTGAACCGTCAAACGGGCAACGGAGCCATATATTGGCACTACATTCAAGCAATTGGAAACCCCCGTGTTTTCGCTACCCTTCTCATCATGATTTCCTCCGCGACTTTTGCTGTGCTAATCCAGACATGGCTTCGATGGTGGTCAGCGGAAGCAGAACAACGGATATGGCTCCATGTTGCAGTTTATCTTGCTCTTTCCCTTGGCCATTGGTGCGCTCTCGCCAGTATCAGCACTGTTTCGCTGCTCATCGTGCCTACATCTGGCCGCAATCTACACAACCAGCTGTTGAAGACAGTAGTCAAGGCCCCGTTGGCATTCATCACATCCACTGATATCGGCACGACTTTGTCCCGATTCAGCCAAGACATGACACAAGTCGATCGCCGCCTCCCTGGTCAAGTCGCTGCTCTCGGAAGTCAAGCCTTCAAGCTTCTTGCTCAGGTCTTTTTGCTTTTCATGGCTCAGACATACATGCTTGTCACTTTTCCCATTCTGGCCCTGATCGTCTATGTCATTCAGAAGATATATCTCCTCACCAGCAGACAGCTCCGGTGGCTCAGCATGGAAGCCAATGCCCTTCCAAGCAACAACTTTCTGGAGACGGTCCAGGGAACTGCGACCATTCATGCTTTCGGATGGGAAAATGCGTATGCCGCCGAGAACAGCAAAGCCGTGGATGCAGCGCAATTACCCTCCTATACACTCTTTTCCATTGAACGGTGGCTTGCCCTGGTGCTTGACTTGATCGTCGCCGGGGTGGCCCTGCTCAACGTTATCCTCATTGTCACCCTGACGGATAGCTTCACGGCCGGCGATGTGGGAATCAGCATGAACGTGATTCTGACCGTCAACATGGTCCTGTTGATCACGGTTCAATCATGGGCGAACTTTGATGCCTCGCTGGGGGTCATTTCCCGCATCATGGATTTTGCAAAGACGGTGACCCCGGAGCCAGAACCAAAGTCGCCACTGGTACCACCCAAATCATGGCCCGCTAGCGGGGCGATTGAAGTAAGGAATGTGGTTGCAGACTATGCCCAGCCAAACGAAACATCGTCGGCAGCTCACGCTCTGGACCATATCTCGTTGAAAGTGGACCCTGGCCAGACAATCGGCATCTGCGGACGCACCGGCAGCGGTAAATCTTCGCTCTTCCTGAGTTTCGTGCGCCTTCTCGAGCTCTCCGAGGGTAGCATCATCATCGACGGCCTAAACCTGACCTCCATCTCCCAAGATGTGGTCCGGTCTCGATTAATCACCATTCCCCAAGACTCATTCATCCTGGCCAGCGACTCTGTGCGCCAAAACCTAGACGCTACAGGAACCGCAACCAATGACGAGATTCTGGATGCTCTGGATAAAGTCCATCTCTCCTCTCTTTTAGAAAACAGAGGTATTGATTCAGGCTACACATCGACTGTCTTTCTCGACGTGCCGATGAAAGAGTGGCCTCTCTCTCAGGGCCAGTTACAGCTTTTCTCTCTTGCGCGGGCGCTTCTCCTTCGTCGGTCGCGTGGAAAAGTCATTTTGCTTGATGAGGCAACTAGTAGCATTGATCTGGAGACCGACGCGCTGGTACAGAAGGTGCTGCGGGAGGAGTTTAGAGGATATACTGTTCTGGTTGTGGCTCATCGGCTGGAAACCATTGCTGAGGCAGATACGGTTGTTGTGCTGGATCAGGGCCATGTTGCGGAGGTTGATGGAGTCCAGGAGTTGCTGCAGCGTGATGGATCGGTGCTGAGGTCGCTTTTTGGCCTGGAATCAACCCCCTTGATAGAATAGGTGATTTCATCTACGAGGTTTCGGTCTAGCAACAAACAGCATCACTGTTGAACCTCATGCAAGACTTCCGAGTTGCATTCCTGCAGGTGTAATTGAATACGTTTGATGCTATGACAGCCATAGCTGTCCATATTTCATATGTACTGATTGTTCTTTGCCTTGCATTGCCCGATTGCATAAACTATCACAAATTTATTCTGTTATCATTGCCTCCACTGACTCTAACTATTGAACTACAGGCGCAGGCCCGACTGTGAGGTCTGCTAAACACTGTAGCGAGTTCTCCCAGGTGCTGTTCCTGACGCTCAACCAACCCCTTCATAGACCACCTCCGCGTCGCTTGAACCCTTTCTTCCGTAACACAGTCCTTTATCAAGAAGAAACACACGATATTAGTGCAGAAGAAGAAATAAGCAGCTTTCCAAACAACCGCTTAAACGAGGATATGCTACCAATGCCATAGGCTATCGAGCTTTGTGATCCTACTGACAGAAAACAGTCCTCCGATTCACCAGTAATATCCCATATTCACACACAAATAAACCAGTTAATTGATTTCGCATCTCGGCCCTATGACGATGTATTTATATACTAAACCCAGCCCTTGTGTAAGTGGGTCTTCCAGGCTATTGTTTCCTACTCTCACTAGGGGGGCTTTTGCATGCCCGATTCGGTAGGGTCCTCCGTGAGGCCGGCCTTCGCGATACTCCTGTTTATATGGAATGTAGCGCTTCAAAGGCGCTACGCTGGTCGGGGTCACAAGGTCAAGGGGCGGGGGCCTCAGGTGACGCAAGCAAGTTCCACCAGAAAACTGATTACTATTTATTAATATCTTCAAAGAACCATGTTTCGGTCAAATAAGGTAGCAAAGTCCTTGAAGGGTGTTCAAGGCGGAAACACGCCCGTGTTGTTCTTTTCACTAGCGCAATGATGTTTTGTTATTTCTCGACTTGTACGTGATATCGATTAGAACACGGGGGAAAAATATGTCGGATTCCATGGCTTTATAGTAAGGGACGAGAAAGAGTAGGCTGGGTGTAGAGTGAGACCAAAGAGGTTGATGGATGATTTTGGCGCACGCCAGGCAGATTCGACAGGTCAATCGGTCGAGAATGTGGTAGCATAGGTAGATTCTCTCCAGACCATTCCACATCATAGAGCCGTGGTGACTGTGAGTGAGACACATGCGGATTGCCTAACTGTGCGGATAACGAATGAGAACCGGATGGCGCTAAGTAGACTGTTGGGTTGACGAGGCCATCGTGTCAAGAAGCATTTTTCTTCCCAGGATTCAGGTCATAGTCAACAGAAGGGCTGCAAAGGGTGATAGATTTACCCTTTATTTGTCTGATCTGATGGTGAGGAGGGCTCGGCGGACAGAGCTTCAATCTTGATGTATCTACACAGCACGACCTCTATTGGGGAATAATGATGCGGTATTGATGGTTCCATCCACTCAAGATGTTCTGTCAAACGACTTGATATCAGGAAACCGCATGTCTTTCTTCGGTTTCCCGGGTTGATGATGGCGATTGTTCGGTGGAGTGCATTTTGCTTCGTGTCTCTCCAGGGACATATCATGAGAAAGAGAAAACTCTGGCTTTAGTTCAGAGTTTCAGAATCGGACATATTGCTTTGGCGATCTGAAGCCGTGGATGAGGATGCAGAACACGTGGGTAGAGGGCACCAAGGACACATTCTGTTCCTCTCATTTTTCTTTCCAATTCGGCCAGACAAACACGTACAAGCTCCCTTGTAGATGTGATTTCTCACGTTGATGTTGTCGAGTGACACCAGGACAGAACCGACGCCATTGGTGACTTTGATGTTGGAATCAAAGGAATGAAGATGTAATAATCATGTAGAGAAGAACATATTGACACCACTTCTCGGGCGTTCCATACGCTCCAACCAATATATCGTGTATTCTCGGGATGCTTAATATGGTCCTGTGCTGCAGACCATCATGGGTAACAGTTTGTGACAATGGAGTCGCAGTTCTTTATCCACCGCATCGGCATTTCGCTTCAAGCCTCGGAACATGATCACACGCCAAACGCTCTACCCTTCCTAGAGAGAAAGCTCACGCATAAAGCCATTGTCCCACCGGATTCAGTGTGCATTTGAAATATACATCCGAGCGACATGATTCCCTGAAAGATCGGCACCGGTACCGGGTGAGTGAGAAGTATATATATTCAATGGCATTCGTCGACCCGAGTGAACCTCTGGAACAGGGTTGATAAGCAGCAAGTCTCTGCTTCGGTGGCAACCTTCTGGTCTGCATATCCAGGAGACATGGAAACGGGGCGGAGCGTAGAACCAGGCATTCTGGTCGCTGAAGATTAGCTTCTGGATAAGTCGAGTTTCTGTCCCCAGAAGCCACGGATGATCAAGATAAGTACACCAACCATGAACTGCTGGAGCCTTATCTCGAGTCGCTGCTAGGCAATGCTTGCTGGACTCTTTGTATTCTGAGTTTGTTGAGTATTCATGCCGAATGAAGTATTGGTGTAGACTTTGCGGGTTGTGGTCTGTCCGCGCGGGTTCGGAGTCTCTTTGGACATGGCCAATACTGAGTATACTAAGATTCCTTTAGGGAGCCATGAGTAAGGAGGGTGTACAACAGTAAATAGATCTGCTCGCCACATGTCTGATCCAGATTCAAACTGAAGGCAAAAGTGATCCGTTTGCGACTATATCCAGATCATCCTGTCATATCGTCTTATCTTTGGTGTCCGACTCACCCATGAGTAAAATGGCAGAAGCAAGCCGTCTTCATATACCCCTCACCACTATCTTGGTAATGGAATTTGCATTGTCGAGGGCGGCATCTTCCTGCCGGGAAGCATCCGTAGGGAAACTCCGTTTTCTGTACTGCAATCTCCGATATGGCGGCTTAACAATCGGCAATTGCCAACACTTGGCTGTTTCAGAGGTTCATCACTTCATTTCATGATGGAGATTGCATGAATTGCCTAGTTATATCCCGAGATATCGTAATTCATGTTACCCGTTATCTCTTTCAATTCCACACAATGACAATGTTGCAATGTGTCAAGTTCATTCATCTAGTTAATATGTGGTAAATTACGATATCTAGATCATAATCAAATCCACTCTCTCGGGACTTTCGAAATCTCACCTGATAAATAAAAACTCCTAAGACCCGGCTTGCAAACTCTCTATGTAATGGTTCCTAATATCCGGTAGGAAGCAACACTTAGGCACTACGACACCAGAAAACTGCAGTCTATTGCCACCACATGCACAGCATCTCCCGTCTTGGTCCGGATCTTACCTTTCACAATATTAACCCGTGAAGTCAATCGACTTTCGTTATCGCTCGCCCAGTCGCAAGACGTGAAGTTGCCTGACAAACCACCTAGCGCCTAATATTCCCAGCGAAAGCATTCTTATTAGCAACCCATGTCCAACTCACCCACCTCATCATCCCTAAACCCATATTCCAACTCCTTCCATCATGGAGGAGACCCCCATGTCCCTCCGCGACCTCATGCGGTACCACCGTGAACTCTTCGTTGCCCCACTCTACTGGACATCCCGCCATCTAGCCCTAGTCGGCTGTCGATTCGAAAGCGTCGACAAGCCCAGTACAACCCCCACTGCAGCTCGCCCAGAAGACGACAGCAACAGCCCCTCCCCAGTATCCATCCATGACGTTCACCCCCTACCAACCGAACTATCCTCCGACGAAAGACACGCCTGGTTCATAGACATGCTCGTGGGCAAACGCACCCCCTTCGACGAACATCGGTACCCCCCCTTTCCCCCCAAATAAACCCCAACCAACCAACCCCCAACCCCACTAACCCCCATCCCCCTCCCCCAGCATCGGCACGGCCTTCCACTTCACCGACATCCGAATCCACCGCCCCTTCTACTCCCTTTTCGTCCGACGGGACCAAACCCACGAAGAAACCAACCAAGGCTCACCCCCCGTAGTCGGCCACTTCGACTACACGGAAGTGACAACGACCCGGGAGAAGAAATTCCAACCCTGGCCGGATCCCAGCGGACGACCGAATTCGATCGGAGAGAGACTGGGGATGAAGCGGCTGGCGGAAGTGACTCCCCAGGATTGGTCCGAAGATCCGTATTTCGTGTGCTTGTTGTTGGCCATTGCACAGTTTCAGAAGAAGAGGGTCGTGGAGCCGAGGATGAGGGGGTATACGGTATGTTGTTGTTGTTTTTTTAGTTGAGTTGAGTTGGGTTGGGTTGGGTTGGGTTGGATGCTAATGGTTTGAGGTGATTGTTTAGTCAAGACTGTTTGTCACGAATGTGTCCGATGAAGAATACGTCCATTTGTACGATGCCAGAATTACGAATGAGTTGATCGCGGTGCTCAAGGACCCGAATGCTGCTACAGAGTATGTGCAGTGGCCTACGATTTATCATATCATGTTGCCGTATAAACCGTATGAGAGTTTTATGGACCGGCTGGTGGCAGAGCTGGTGGCGCCGGGTCCGGTGTGCTCTACTGTACCCCCCGAGGATACGGATGGTGTGGGTGGATATCCTGCGAAAAGGCCCTGGGAAGAGGAAAGCGATAGTTCGCAGAAGGCAAGGAGACTGTGGTAGGGTCTGTGGTTTGGGATTAGGTGCTATTTGTAGCTCTGATGGCAATGTCGACGATGATTATTGGTCGTTTGGTGTTGAGATCGTGTATGGACGGGAGATGATATTATCGGGGTATAGAACCACGTCGCAGGTGTTGGGTTCTCAAGTCGGTGATCTATAGGGGATTGACTAATGTCAAGTTATTGTCTGGGATGGTGGTCAATTGCACACATCTTCCATCAGTCGATAACCATTGTGAACGATATATTACAGGAGGGTGTTGTGAAATGGAACTGAAGTATATTAGGCTAAGAGAGATAATAAAGCTGAGGTTTGTTGTTCAGGACGCAGGACAAGCTTCGATTGTCCGATACATGGTTGTATAGACGGTCGACATGACAGTAGTGAGAGGATAGACGGTGGTTCCGAGAGACATCGTTAGGGTGGTGGTGGCATAGGGAGTCCTTTCCGCCAATGGGCAGTCGGTCACGGTGGAAGGGCACTGATAGATTGTCGAAACTTGAGTAGTATAAAGTGTTTCTGTAGTGGAGTCACCCGAGGGAGAGGCATTGCTAAGAGCACTGGCGGAGGGAGTCAATGTGACAGCCGACGATGGAACCGCAGACGAAAACGTTCTAGACAGCTGAACTGCCACCGAGGATGACGATAGCGCGGCTGAGGAAGAGTGTGCACTAGGGCTGCGTGCCACTGAGGAGCGGGTTGTTCCTGTGGATATACTGGCGGATGGGGTCATTATTGCCGAGGCCGAAGTCAAAGGAGGGCTCAAAGGGCTCGAAGAAGCAGCCAAGGATGGTACGGCTGAAGAAGCAGAGATGATTGAGGACGAAATTTCCCCCGAACAGACACTCGAAGGGGCTGCGGCGGAGCTAGACAGAATGGCCTTAGACGAGGATGGTGTAGATGTAGGAATCACTATGGTTGAAGTATAAAGAACGGTATTTGTCAGAGTCAAGCTATCGACTAATGTCTCCGTCGTGGTCGTTGTAGCTGTCACAACGCACGGGTTGGTCGTAAAGACTTCAAGAAGCTTGTATGAACTGGCCGCAGTCTTCTGGGTCAAGATGCCACTCATCAATTCACACACAGAGATACCGTTCCAGACAACATAGTTTATCCCCGAGCATGTACTGACGGCTGTGCAGGACTGATAGCAAGATGAAAAAGCTATGTTTGCACCACCTCCAATGTCAGACCCCCCAGCCAGTGAGGCAGAGGAACACACGGCCTGGTAATAATCGGTCCCAATGGACCACAATCCTGCCTGGCATGCGCTACCAGTGGGTGCCGTTGAGCTTGGGGTGCAGGTGGTCTCGCTGGTGATGACCGGAAAGACACTCGTCGTGGTATAGGTGACTGTCTCGAGGGATGTCGCCGTAATGGTGGTGATGCTGGGAACCGATGCAGCCGTGGTCCATTGGACTAGGGCAACAAGGAGGAATGACCTCCAATCGGGAGAAGATCGCATTGTGGACGGTTTACAGGATGAATTGACGAAACTATGGCAGGACAGGCCAGATAAATCTTTGATAAAAGGGGAAACCTCGCGCGGCAGCCTGGCGGTGTTTTGTACGCGGGCCGTCGCCTATTTTGCCCTCATTTCCAACGCATGGATGCTTCGCGGTCCACCCCTGAAGCTGGTGGCACATCAGCACCGCTGGCGTCGAATAAGGCTTCACAATCCGATCGACTCTCCACCCGAAATCCTTCACCCCTGACGGGAGTTCAATACCGACTGGTCGCCCGGATATGGCCGGGCAAAGAGCGGAGGGCTCCTTTGCATCGGCTGGAATATCCACATTGGATCACGCCCCACATCAGTTCTCTCGATTCGATTCTACGGCCATGATCTCTGATCACTCCAGTCCAAGTGACTGCGTGTGCCGAGATCACCGCACCCGCACCCGCACTCCTTCTGAGATTGAGGTTGCCAACTAGCCCTAGAGCGTAACCACGCATGCTACATCAATGTTTCTAAATCCCAGTTCATAGCCATACGGCCAAAAAAGCTGCCTATTCATATATTCTGCGGCGGGAAGATGACGACTCTGTTGAAGATTGATGCAAATTGTGTGCATCACCCAAAGTGTCTCCGGGTGTATGATTAGGATATCCCCGGCATCATACTTGGCATTTTACGATGTTACCGGAAGCCCGCTCCATCTTTGAATAAAAGATGATAGAATACCCCGCAGTAGATCTAAAGGCATCTGTAGAATAGATGAAGACTCTCACATAAATCATTCACACAGTAGGAACGTGTCTGGCTCCCACCATTAGCAAAGCGAAGCTCCATAACCGACACTACATTGCACGGAGGCTGCCTAACATGGAGATAAACTCCTACAGAAGTTAAGTTTAGACAGCCATAAGCTCTCTATATAAGGTTCCCTCCAGCACGGCCATCGGCATCTCAATTGAGAACTACGTCGCACAACCTTCAGGACCTTCTGCCCACAGGTCTCTTGCTCGTCTTTATCTCGGGCACGCCCAAGAAACTCAATCACTACATTTACGAACATGCCCTTCTCCATCCCCCTCTTCGAAAACTTGACTTCCACCTTCTCGACAACCTTTACCCTGACTATAGGGCTGGGAATTGTGATCCCAGCTGCGATCATCTGTGGTATGCTTATTCATGGTGGAATACCAGGTATACATGTCCTTCCCCACACTTATCAAATAGCTACGAGCGATATATTTTCAACCACCCATACTCATGATGCCTCTGTAGCAGTATTGGACAAAGAGCCACCGCTCCAGCCTGCAACCACCACATGGGACTCAAATCGTGAGTATCTCTCTTTCGCCTGGGTGTTTGTCCTTTCAGACGCGACTATACCTTGCTAACATCTGCCCGTGAAAGCTTCATCGCAGCCCACCGAGCCAACCAGTCCTGCCTCTAAGCGAAACCTCAGGAATCGTCGCAAGCTCTCAGCGCTTGTTCTGAATGCACAATGAAAAGGTTCCCTTGACAGTCATTAGTCGGCCATCAGCTACATCACGTCGACGTAGATACCAGGTCGAAATTGGGTTGGAGATATGAGGGTTTGAAGAATTCACCTAACTGCGAACAACAGACAGAGCTTAGATAACCCGGAAATGAAATGTGACACGTCTGGCATGGCCTTACGCCCCAATGGATTTCCATGATTCTATAGCTGAGGCTCGAAAGTCTTCTTCTGATCGGCCTGGTCGGTAGGACTGAGCGACTCGGAAAGCGTGACGTTGTTGAAGACGAAGGCGATGTCGTCTTGCTCTTGTGCGCCGTATTCCCACCATTTGGCGTGGAATAGCACGTCGTACACGTACGCATAGACATCCACCCCGTGCTTGGCCCACTGCAGAATGCAATTGTTAGTGACTTGCTTTGTATGAGAGAGAAGAGTGCCCGATGACTTACTGCCTCGCTTGCCATCCGCCGTCCGGCATGCATGACCTTGTCCCCGTTGTAGGCGCTCGAGCGCTTCCACTGGTACCCCAGTCCCGTCTCGTTACCGGGTCGTCCGTCCAGAGTCGACGGGATGCCGACGGCTGGGTTATCTGGGTACAGATCTGCGATGGTTTCTGCCGCCGACGTGCTCAATCCGTCGTAGGCCGCCATGCTCAAGAATTCGGCCGTGGTGTTGATTCCCTCCACGCCGTAATAAGACCATGTGCCCTCGTCCTGCGTAGTTCCGAGAAGCAGCGGGACCTTGACAAAGTTTCCAGCGTTGAGCTCCTTCGACCCCAGGTCTTGGATGAAGTCGCCGTCAACTACAGGGTTGGGTCGGTTGAGCGTGGTGATGTCACTGCTAAACACATCGGAAAGAGTGCTAGCATCAACGCTGCGCAGGCAAGCCAGAGTATCGGACGACCCCGTGCAGTTGGTTGCATTGACGAACTTGTCATACAGAGGCTGCCACTCATCGGCAGTAACGGACGGCCACATCAACATCGGACTGCCACTTTGCGCGATGGCGGCGCGGAAGAGCCCGTCATCGCGGCCCCCGTAGGCGAGAAGCTGCAGACCGACGCTATACGCCCCGGCCTCCTGGCCCCAGATGGTGATCTTGTCCGGATCGCCACCAAAGGCCTTGATGTTTTCCTTGATCCAATGCAGGGCGAGACGCTGGTCTCGCAGACCTAAGTTTGCGGCGCCTTCGTTGGCGACCTCGTTTCCGTACAGGAAGCCCCAATAGCTTAGACGATAGTTCAGCGTGACACCGATGAACGCTTGGTCATTCTGAACGGCCACCTGGAGAAGCGATGTCATGTTGTACCGCGGGTCGCGGCCGGATCCGTGCTTGAAGAGACCGCCGTGGATGTACACGGCCACGGGGAGTAGCCCCTTGGAAGCGGACACGTTGGACGCCCGGTACACGTTGAGGGTCAAACAGTCCTCCGAGGCATATTCCCCAAGGACCATTTGCGTTGGACCGTACCCATAACACATGTAGCCCAACTCGGTGGCATTCCTCTCCCCGGACCACGACGTGTTGAGGGACTGCGATGGGCGGAAGCGATTGTCTCCTACCGGTGGCTGCGCGTATGGGATCCCCATGAAATAATCCTGGTGCCATTCGGGTTGATGCACGCCGTAGTAGGTTCCATTGAGTGTCTTGGCAGTGGGGTGGTCGAGGGATGCAGCCTGACTGCGGCCGACATTAAGCGCGTCGGCCGTGAATGCCAGGGCGGCGAATCCCAGACCATGAAGGTGCATTGCGAAAGAAAAAGAATGTGATACGGATGGCTGTTGGGTGAATGGCAGCCGGTCAGAAGACTCTATATAGACACATTTGTCACCGATTCCCGTTTTCCACAGAGTCCACCAATCGGCGGTGGCTTTTCCGTAGTTGAGCCATAATCAGACTTGGCAGTTGCCAGGAAAGTGTAAGAATAATCCAAGTCCTGCCGGTGAAGAATGCTGAAACTGGATCTGCGTCATAGAACAGGGACAACCTACTTACTCTATAGGTGGAGGAGGCCCTGTAGGACAATTAGTTCGGAGATCGAGTATTCCGGAGCTAATGCTCGTCGTCTATTATAATGCTTGGCGGAGATGTAGATCTTGCGCGGCCGACCACGTAGTCCAAGCCATCGCCAAGCACTGCCTGCCCCACAATATTCTGGCCGGGGTTGGGGTAGGCATATTCGCATCTGTCTTAGCAATAAATCTAAGATGAGACAGATCAGCTGGAGAAGTGGGCCGATCGTTTCCACTCTGGGGTTGACCAGAGGGCTATCCCCGTCACGTGACCAACGTGGACCTGTACTGCAGCCTCGAGGCATCCATTATGACCAGATTGTCTGGTGATGATGTGGGTTGGACGGTGTACCTGGCCCGTATGTCCTCGTGGCTAAGCGAGGCATAACTCTCGACAAGGTGAACCGGCACTTGCTTGAGGATGTTGGTTGAGCCAGGATATTTAATGCTCATCTGCACCATCTTGAATGCCTCAGCGCTTCTCTCCAACTCTGATAGCTCGAGTTGGACCATGACGCCCTCATTGGCAAAGTGTGCCCTCCTGGGCCTTGCCACCGCCCTGGTGGCTGAGACTTCCCCTGTGTCGGCTTCAGGCAAACAACTCACTCATACCCCGGCCATCCAAAACACCTGTGACCATATCAACTACAGGAAGTCGGTATGTCCCTACCTCAGATCTGTTAGATGACTAATCAAGTCATCTGACCCTCGGCCCCTTAGCTAGGATCCGTAGCCTTACCTAATCAAGAATGTTAAGGCTTTTCCTCTAATAGGTTATAAGCCTCTTTGCTTGTTCTTATATTATTTTTAATGTATTATTAACTTTATATTATTATTTATATATTATTACTTGTTTTTTTTTTATTACACAAGCACCTTGTCACGCGTGATTTATTATTAAACTTAGTAAGGTCTTCTAGATTAATCTTTATAATGGAATTTTCTTCTACAAGTCAGAAATTATATATATTAGATTAATTCCTGATTTTATATTAAAAATTATTTGCTATTACTATTCCTTATTATATTAAGATTATTATATTATATCTAATTATTATGCCTGATTTTAATGACTATGTTAATATTAATCTTATAAAAATCATCCCAAAGCTAACTAGGGAGGCGAATTATAAGTAATAAAGTAAAGCTTTAAAATAATTTCTAAAAATAAAAGATCTTATTTATATTTTATTAATTATAAGTAAATATAAATAATTAATATATTTAAATCTTTATCCTATAAATACTCACGATGATTTATAAACTATTATTATAATTTTAAATAATATCTTATTAACTAATATCACTACAAAAATACTTAAAATAGAAATCAGAACTTATATAGAGTATAATATTATTTTAATAATTAATTACCATGTTAAAGTAGATAAATAAGATTATATAAATAACAGGATTATTTTTATTATTTATTTTATTTCAGATCGCTGGCTTCTGTGGAGGATTACTATTATTAAAAATATTCTAGAAATATTTTATTCTTTTAATAATATTTATTATAAGGAAGGTTATATAGAGAAACATGAACTAATATAAATCTTTATAATATTTTATTATAAAGAAGATAATCTTGATAGTTTTATGTGTTAGTAGTTTAATATAATTATTAAAATCTATTAATTCTAGTCTATATTATCATGAATTAAATTTTAATTATTTTTTTTTATTATCAAAGATGCTCCAGACATTGATATTTTTTATATTAAAATAAATAGTTTTTTAAATAATATTCTGATGGTTAATATTTACAAAGCATTTAAAAAATATAAGAAATTATATTATTATAAAATTTTTTAAATTATTATATATATTATAAATTAAAGTAATACTAACTCCACACGAGGTAAAGATAAGAAAGATTATAAAAATAATTAATTTGAAAATAAATAATAAATACTAATATTCTCTAGTATGCTTAGTGATTTAGAATTTAATTTAAATATTATATAATACTCTTTCTATTAAAAAATAAATTTATATTTTTTCTTTATTTATTTATTTTATAATTAGAATTTTAAGTCCGCGTGTAACTCTAGTAATTATAATTATAATTATAAAAATAATACTTATGATTAAGAAGATTATTTAAATACTAATAATACTATTATTAAAGAATCTGAAGTTAATAATTTTAAAATATTAATTTATATTTCTTCTAAGAAGATTTTAAATATTATTTTTATTAACTTTAACTTCTTACACGTGTTTACTATAAATATATTTTATAATATTATATAATTTACTAGTAGAGATAATATAATTATTAAAAATTTTAATTTAAATACTTAGATACTAGACTTAGGATTATTTTATTATTTTATATATTTAAAAAATTATTTTATTTTCTTTATATCTTGTAGACTACTTATTAAAATAATTATAAATTAAGTTTTTTATACTACTAGTTATAGTAATATCTTACTTAATCTTATTAATATAGTTGGTAACTATTTTAAGTCTTTATATTTAAAGAAAGTCTAGTTAATATTTAATCTTACTTATAATCTTATTTTAATACACGAGCTAGGAATCTAAGATATTTTAATTATATTTAAATCTAGAGATTTTATTAAATTAATTAATAAGTATAATTACTTACTAGTTTATAATAAATAAGTATTAAATTAATACTATTTTTATATTATTAGACTTTTTTTTTAAATATCTTGTATTATTATATTCTATTAATTTTTTAAATTATTTATTTATAAAATCTTATTTATTCTTTATTACTGAGACTATTTTAATAATTATTATAAATATATTATTTATGGTGAAGGCTCCACGTGTAATCTTTATATATCTAGTTTATTATTAAATAATTTATACTTTGGAAAAGAAAATAAAGGATATTATAAAATATATTATTAGATTAAATATTAAGAAGAAGTATCTTTAAAGATTTTATAAATTATATTTTATAAATAAAAATAAAGTTCTTTTAGTATTAAAGACCGTGGCATGAGACTTTAGTTATAAACTAAATGATTTTATTTATATTAATATTTATAAACTAATTTTGATAAAGAATAAAGCAGGTAATTATTATTTTATTATTTTTTTTAATTATATTTTATATTTCTACTAGATATTTATTATGAAGGATAGAGTCTTTGTAGTTTATAAATTTATATTTTTATATAATTATATAAAAATATAATTAAATATTAATATTAAATATATTTATAAAAATAATATTCTAGAATATATTTTCCTGGAGAAATATTATTTAGATCAAGATATTATTTAAGATTTTTCTTTATAATATAGATTAAATTTAAATCTGATTATAGAAATTAAAAATTATTATATTATTAAACTAATAATCGCCGTGATGACTGATAATTAATTATTATATTTTTTTTAGAATTATATTATTATGGTAATTATTTATATTTATAATTATTTAATTTATAATACTATCAGTAAGACTCTATATAAAATCTTGTATAATATTTAACTAGATATTTTTAAATAATAGATTCTTGATTACAAATACTAGTATCTTATATTAAAGAAAATAAGATCTAAATTAGATTCTCACATGATTGAAAACTATTTTATTAATTATTTAAAAAAATTTTACAAAGTCTATAATTTTTAAATAAAAAAGATCATGGTTGTAAGAAATATTATTTTTAATAAAAATCTTATCTTAGTATTATTTATATTTTTTATTATATTTAATCTTAATAGTTTCCAGGCGGTTTCAGATACTAAAAATATAAATATTAAAGAATTTTAGTATATGTTTTCTAAATTTATTTAAATTAGAGATACTAATAATCCTATTCTTTTAAATTTTTTTATTTCTAAATTATTTTTTTTATTAGTATTAATTATACCTAAGATCTCTGTTTTAACTATTATTACTAAATCTGAGTAGTTTTGTGAGTATAAAATAATTCATATTTTATTTTTAATTTATTATACTAATTTCTTAGTATATAATCTTAATATTATTATATTAATTTATTAATTTCTTCTAATTTCCGTATTCTCCGAGGAGTTATTATTTCTTATTAAATTTTTAATTTTTTAATCCATGTAATAAAATAATAATAATAATTTTTTATTATAATAATCTAAACATGTTAGAAAACTATTCTAGAAAATATTAAAATATTTATAGATTTATATAGTATTTATAGCTTCTGATCTAGATCTTGTTAATAATCTTATAATATTAAATATTAAATCTTATTTATAGATTATTAAATTCTTTTTAAATATTATTTATACTAAGTTTATGTGACGGTGGCTCTGTCTAAGATCACATGATAATGTTTGTTTCGTTTACTTTACTGTTGTTTTCTTTAAGTAAGCGCCCATAATATTTCTTGTTTTCTTTTTTTTCTTCTTATACTTAAAGTTCTCGAATAGTTAGCACTAATACAATCTTATTTTACTATATTGAATGGTTATTTTATAATTTTAAATATTTTTTTTTTACTACTATACATGGTTAGTTTTTATTAAATTATTAATAGTCTCTACCCCGCATTCTTAGTAATGCTTAACGGCTAAAAAATTTATTTAATTAATTAAATAAAATAAATAAAATAGCTAGAGAGAGTTATCTAAACTTAAATTTTAAGAATAATTGACAGCTCTTAGTGATATTACTTAATAAACTAGATTAAAAAAATAGATTTAATTAGACTAAATTTGATAACTAATACAAGAAAGATCTAAAATAAATTTTTAAAATTTTTTTAAAGATTTTTAATAATTTAGAAACTGAAAAAGATAATTTTCTTGATAAGTAAGATTAATAAAATTAAAAAATAATTATCCTTACTTAGGAATGGGATAATATTGTTAAAAAATAAAATATTTTTATAATATAAATTATTTATTAGATTTTAATTATTTTTCAAGATATTACTACTCCTGAGCTTAAAAAAGTAATAAAGATTTTTAATCTATTTTTATTTAATAATAAAAAAAATATTTTCTTTAAAGACTAGATACTAGTTATATATTAGAAGTTAAAGACTAATATAAATTAATTTATTATTTTAGTAATATGTAAAATTTACATTACTAATTATTATAAAAATAATATAAAAAAATACTTAATTTTTAGACTCTATCTAAGCATGATTAATTCTTATAATAATATTAATAATATATTAGAATATTTAAAAATTATTTTTATTAATTTTTATAAAATCTGTAACGCCCGTTGCTAGTATTAAAATTTATAAATAAAGATTAGAAATAAGTTTTATATTTTTATTTTTACTTTTTATTATCTCACCGTGGAAGCTAGAATTAGTAAAGATTTTTAAAAAAAAAATTTATATAATAAATTACTTTTTAAATTTAAAAAATCTATTATATACAGTTTTAATAATAAATATTACTTCTTTAATAATTATATAAAAAAATATACTAACTTTATAGATTTAATTAATAATTTAATAAAAAATTATACTAAAAGCAATATTACTATTACTAGTAATTATAATAAATCTTATAATTTTTATATTTTTTCTAGTACTTTAAATTCTAAGAACACTATTTTTAAAACTTTAACTCAAGTTTTAAGTATAGAACTAGAGATTAAAAATATTTTAATAAAAAAAAATATTTCTATTATAAGAAGTCCAGCTATCAGAGTAAGAAATATTCTAAAAAAAAATTATATAAATAAAGACTCTAAAAACTCTTATAAAGAAACTTAAATTAATAAAAAATAATATCTAGAAAAAATCTCTATTCTAGACAAGCTAGAAGCTTAAATAAATATAATAAATTTATAAAATCTATTAAAAAATAATAATAATAATTTTATAATTATTATTCTATTTTTTAAAAATAATATTATTATTTTTATTTATATATTTACTAATTCTGGAGTAAATACTTACTTGGTAATAAATATTTAATTTATTATTAAAATAATTTAATATTTTAAAATCCTAATATTACTCTTAAGAAAAGTAATTTTAGTTATAGGTTTTAATAGAAAACAGACTATTAATTTAATATATATAATCTAATTAAATCTTATAATTAATAATTATTAATTCCTGAATATTCTTTTTCTTATATTAGATTTAAGAAAGCATGATACTATTCTTAGAAAAATATAATTTATTAAATATAATATCTTATTAAATTACTAGAATTATTAACTAATCTGGCTGAGCTAGTTAATATTAAAAAATAAAATAAAAACTAGACTTTTTATAAATATTTTTTAAATTATTCTAGAATAGTCTCTAGTAAATTATAAGTATTAGTAAAATATAGTTTAAAAAGATTATAAAATATAATTAAAAAATTAATAATTAAAATTATTATATCTATTATTAATTCTTTTTTATATTAACTGAAGCAGTCTATGTAAGACTTTAATAAAAATAAAATATAATTTAAATAAAAAAATTTATTAATATTATTTTTCCCCTGGAAATCTAAAGCCTGAATTAAAATTTATTTTAATTAGACTCTCTTATAAAGAAATAACTTTTATTAAAGTAGCTAGCTTCTAATAATATTTAAAAAACTTAGAGATAGAGATCTTTATTATTTTATTTAATGTTATTAAGAAGACTCTTATTAAGAAATTAGAGAATTTATATATAAATAAAAAAACAAGATTAGAAAGATCTTTTTTAAATAATATTATAATTTAATAAATATTTTTTTTAAAAAAAAATTAAATATATTATCTCTATTCTGATACTATAATTATAAAATTTAATTAGAAAATAAAAACTTTTTAAGCATAGTTTCTTTTTATAAAATAATAATAAAAAAGTTACAGGCCTCCCGTGATTATATTATAAAAAATCTAGTTAAAAGATTTATTATACTAAGTTTTATATTTTTTATATCTTTTATTTTAATAATCTAAAAGCCTGGAAGGGGCCTCTATTTTTATATAAATTATTAAAAATTAAATATCTTAATTAAAAAGAATTTATATTTTTTATTTTTTATTAATAAAATAATAGATTACTTGTATAATACTAGAATCTTTACTAAATTAAATATATAATAAAACTTCTACTAGATCTAAATAAATCTTATTTTAAAGGATCTCACAACCTTCAGGGCGTGATATAGATTATTTAAATATTAAATTTTTTTATTTAAATTTATTAATAGATCTACTGCCTTCCAACGACTTATTAATAAAATTTTAATAAAATATCTGGATAAGTTCGTCACGGTTTATATTAATAATATATTAATTTATATTAATAATATATTAATTTATAATAATAATATAATAAAGTATAAATTATATATATATTTAATATTTAAAAAATTACAAGTTACAGGCTTACAAGCTATTATTTATAAATATAAGTTTTATATTATAAAAACTAAATTTTTTAGATTTATTATTACTATTAATAGTATTTGTATAGATCTAATAAAGATTATAATTATTATTAAATAGAAAACTTTAATAACTATACAAGAAATTTAATTATTTTTAAATTTTTATAACTTTTACTAAATATTTATTAAAATTTATAATAAAATAGTATAACTCCTAATATAACTAATCTAAAAAAATATTATTTTTGACTGGAATTATACTTATATTAAAATTTTTAAAATATTTAAGAAAATATTAGTTTTAGTTTTTATTTTTACTTATTATAATTCTATATTTTTTATTTATGTTAAAACAGATGCTGTTGATAAAATTATTATAAAGATATTCTTATAACTAATAAATAAGATTTAATATTTAATAAATTATTATTTTAAGATTATATCTTCTATAGAATATAATTATAATATTTATAATAAAAAATTACTAGTAATTATTCATACTTTAAAGAAATAATAACTAGAGCTAGAAAAATTTTAATATATAAATTATTTTAATATTCTAATTAATTACTAAGTCTTGGAATACTTTATAATTATTAAAAGATTAAATATCTATTAAATATAATAAACTAAGTTCTTTTTTTAATATTATTTTTTAATCTGATTCTATTCTAGGAAGTATAATATTTTAATAAATATATTAATTTATAAAAATAATAGTGAGCGAGCCCTGATATAATATTATAAATAAATCTTATTATTTCTAGAATATTTAAAAAATAAAATATATTTTTTTTAATAATTTTTAAATTATAAATAATCCTCACTCCCGTGGAGAAATATTTATAAATTATAAATTATTTTTTAATAATTAATTAAGACTATTCTTTTCTAGAATCTTATTAGGAATAAATTTATTATAATAAAAAAAATATATTTTAAAAAATAAACTACTATTTTTTAATAATTAGTTAATAATTTTAGATAATAAAGATTTATATATTCAATTACTAGATAAAATTTATTATTAATTATTATTTATTTATCCAGGCTAAATAAAGATATTAGATTTTATAAAATATTAATATTATTAGGACATCTAGAATTAGAATATATATTATTATTTAAATAATTATCTAATCTATAAATAAAAAAATATAAGATAAAATTTTTTTTTAAAATTTTTATAATCTCTACCAATCCTAAACTATCTAGAATAATATTTATTAATAGATTTTAAAACGTTTCCAAAGGACTATCATAGTTTTAATATTATATTTATTATAATAAATTAATTAAGTAAATAAATCATTTTAATTCCATATATAAAATTTATATTTATATAAAATATAATCTAGCTATTTTTAAAATAAATATATTTTTAGTTAGAATCTCCAGACACAATCATGTTAAACTAAGAAAAATAATTTATATTAGAATTCTAGGATAAGTTATATTATATATTATAAATAAAACTTAAGCTTTTAATAATATATTATTTTTAAATTAATAAATAAATTAAAATTATAAACTAGTATACAGCGTAAAAATTTATTTTTTTTATAAATGATTATTGAGATAACTAGTTAGAATTCTTACTATTAATTAATTTTATTTTTATAATCTTACTCCAGGAATCTACAGGACTATTATTTTTTATAATTAAATAAAAATATAAAACAAGTTTTATATTTTTTTTAATCAAATACCTCTCTAGATCTTTATTATAGATATTATTAATTAATAGTAAGCCCGAACCCTGGCCCGCTGTATAGAATAAATATAAAAACTAGTAAAAAGAAATATATAGATTATTTAATAAATTTAGATTTATATAATTAACCAACAGCGTTAATCCATGAATTTTAATATTAGAAATAAGATTTATATAGATACTAGAAATTAGTACTAGAAATAATTATTTTAAAAATTATTAAAAAACTAGTATAGATTAGTAATTATTACTAAAAAAATTAATTATATATTTTAAATTTAATTACTTGATAATATAAAAATTTATTTTATTTTTTATTTTAATAAATTCTATCTTTGTAATATCTTAGAATTACTACTTAGATAAATCTTGGACTAAGTTTTCTTAATTAAGATTAATAATTATATTAAGTAAAAAATAGAACAGATCTTAAAAAATTATTTATAAATAGGAATTTTATAATATTATGTTAAATAAGTAAACTCTAATAAAAATAATTATAAATAATATTTTATTAATAATCTTAAAAATATATTTTTTTATTTATATAATTTTTATATTTATTATCTAGATTATTTTAGATTATTTAAATAATTTCCCGTATAGATCATAACCATGGAGAATAATAAATTTATTATAAATTATAATAATAATAATATTTCCCTGACTGAGAGCAGTCAGGCTTAAATAAAAAAATAATATAATAATAACTTTATTTAAAATCACGTGATAATATTTGTTTTATTTATTTTATTATTATTTTTTTTAAGTAAGTACTTATAACACTTCTTATTTTTCTTTTTTTCTTCTTATATTTAAAGTTCTTGAATAGTTAGTACCAATATAACCTCATTTTGCTGTGTTGAACGGCCATCTCAGTTTGTAGAGACTAAATTTACTAGTTTTAATTATATATTTATTATATAGTTAGAGACTATAAATTATTTTAATAAAGATAAATAGTTTATAGCTACTAAGAAGAAATTAAAATTATATCTATAATGAAAAATTTTCTAAATTATTAATTACAAGTGTTACATGAAATTATTATTATTTAAATAAATTTAAAAAATAAAAAATAATAGAATATATAAAGTACGCCTGGTGGTTAAAGGATTTAAATAATATATTAGTAAAGATTATTAGATTTATAAGATTTATTTAGTAGTTATTAAATTAATAAATTTTAGATTATTTATTATTCTTATTACTAAATTTAATTAGTTTTTTTATTATATTAATATTATCACTGTATTTCTTCATGCAGAATTATATGAAGTGATATTTATTTATCTATTTTAAAATTTTAAAGAGATTAATAAGTATAATTTATTATAAAAATTTTTATATAATTTAAAATAATCTCCACGGGAGTGGTATACCATATTTTATAATATTTTAATTATTAAAGATTATACTAGAATTTATATAGATTATTTAGTTTTTATTGGAAAGCATATCTTTATCTTTATTTATATTAACAATATCTTGATCTTAGTACCAGAGACTACTATTATTAAATAAATTAAAAAAAATCTTACTACTATATTTAAAATTACTAATAATAGTCTAGCAGAGTGTTATCTTAGTATTAATATTATTTATTTTATTAAAAATATTTTTATATTATAAAAGCGCTATATTAAATAAATATTTAAGTATTTTAATTTAAATACTATCAAGTTATTTCTGATATTTTATAATATTAAGATTATATTTACAGCCCGTGATCTAGTGAGATGGCCGTTCAACACAGCAAAATGAGGTTGTATTGGTGCTAACTTATTCGAGAACTTTAAGCGTAAGAAGGAAAAAAGAAAAATAAGAAATATTATAAATACTTATTTAAAAAAAATAATAATAAAATAAATAAAATAAATATAATCACGTGATCTTATATAAAGTTACTATTATATTATCTTCTTATTTAGGCCTGATTACCTCCAGTCAGAGGAATATTATTATCTTTATAATTTATAATAAATTTATTATTCTCTACTATAGTAATTTATATAAAAAGTTATTTAGGTAGTCCAGGATAGCTTAAATAATAAATATAAAAATTACATAAATAAAAAAATATATTTTTAAAATTATTAGTAAGATACCACATATAATTATTCTTATTAAAATTAATTTATTTAATACAGTATTATAAAATTTTTATTTATAAATAATTCTCTAAGATCTGTTCCACTTTTTATTTAATATAATTATTAATCTTAATTAAAGAAATCTGGTCCAAGATCTATTTAAATAGTAATTCTAAAATACCGCGAAGATAGAGTTTATCAAGATAAAAAATAAAATAAATCTTGATACTATTAAGTAATTAAACTTAAAATATATAATTAATTTTTTTAATAATAATTACTAGATTATACTAGTTTTTTAATAATTTCTAGAATAATTAATCCCAGTATTAGTTTCTAGTATTTATATAAATTTTATCTCTAATATTAAAATTTATAGATTAACGCTGTTGGTTAGCTATATGAATCTAAATTTATTAAATAATTTATATATCTTCTTTTACTAGCTTTTATATTTATTTTATATAATAGGCCAGGACTCGGGCTTATTATTAATTAATAATATTTATAATAAAAGTCTAGAGAAATATCTAGTTAAAAAAAATATAAAACTTATATTTTTATTTAATTATAAAAAATAACAGTCCTGTGGATTCCTGAGATAAGATTATAAAAATAAAATTAATTAATAATAAAAATTCTAATTAATTATCTTAATAATAATTTATAAAAAAGATAAATTTTTATACTATATACTAGTTCATGATTTTAGTTTATTTATTAGTTTAAGAATAATATATTATTAAAAACTTAAATTTTATTTATAGTATATAATATAACTTATTCTAGAATTCTAATACGAATTATCTTTCTTAATTTAATATAATTATATCTGGAAATCTTAATTATAGATATATTTATTCTAAGAATAGCCAGACTATATTTTATATAAATATAAATTTTATATATAAAATCAAGGTAACCTATTTACTTAATTAATTTATTATAATAAATATAATATCAAAACTATAGTAGTCTTTTAAAAATATTTAAAAGTCTATTAATAGATACTAGCCTGGATAGTTTAAAATAAATAAAAATTATAAAAATCCTGGGAATAGGTCCTGTCTTATATTTTTTTATTTATAGATTAAATAGTTATTTAGATAATAATATATATTTTAATTCTAGATATTTTAATAGTATTAGTATTTTATAAGATCCAGTATCTTTATTTAGCCTAGATAAATAAATAATAGTTAATAATAGATTTTATCTAGTAATTAAATATATAAATTTTTATTATCCAAGACTATTAACCAGTTATTAAAAAATAAAAATTTATTTTCTAGAATATATTTACTTTTATTATAATAAATTTATTTTTTATAAGGCTTTAGGAAGAGATTATCCTAGTTAATTATTAAAAAATAATTTATAATCTATAAATATTTTTCCAAGAAAATAAAGACTACTAGTAATTTAAAAATTATTAAAAAAAAATATACTTTATTCTTTAAATATTCTAGAAGTAATAAAATTTATTTATAATATTATATTAAGACTTATTTATTATTATTCTTATAAATTAATATATCTACTAAAACATTATACTTTCTAGGATGAAATTAAATTAGAAAATAATATTAAAAGAAAAACTTAATCTATTATATCTAGTAGGTATTTAATCTTTTAATAATTATAAAATATTCTAAGATTTAGTAGTTAATTAAAATATTAAAATAATTTATATATTAAAATTCTTTTAGTTTTAATTATTATTTCTTTAAGATATAAATAATTACTAGTAATTTTTTATTATAGATATTATAGTTATATTTCATAGGAAATATAATCTTAGAATAATAATTTACTAGATATTAAATTTTATTTACTAGCTGTAAGAGTATTTTTATAATAATTTTATTAATAATATTTATTTTAATATAAATAAAAAATATAGGATTATAATAAATAAGAATAAAAACTAAAATTAATACTTTTTTAAGTATCTTAAAAACTTTAATATAAATATAATTCTAATTAAAAATAATATCTTTCTAAATTAATTATATTAGAGATTATACTATTTTACTATAGACTCTAATAAATCTTTAGTAAAAGTTATAAAAGTCTAGAAATAATTAAATTTTTTATATAATTATTAGAATTTTTTATTTAATAATAATTATAATTTTTATTAAATCCATACAAATACTATTAGTAGTAATAATAAATTCAAGAAACTTAATTTTTATAATATAAAACTTATATTTATAAATTATAATTTATAAATTTATAATTTATAATTTTTCAAGTATTAATCACACATATAATTCATATTTTATTATATTATTATTATAAATTAATATATTATTAATATAAACTATAATGAACTTATTTAAATACTTTATTAAGACTTTATTAATAAGTTATTAAAAGATAGCGGGTTTATTAATAAATCTAAATAAGAGAATTTAATACTTGAATAAGCTATATCATGCTTTAAAAATAATAAGATTCTTTAAAATAAGATTTATTTAGATCTAGTAAAAGTTTTATTATATATTAAATTTAATAAAGACTCTAGTATTATATAAATAATCTATTATTTTATTAATAAAAGATAGAAGATACAGATCCTTTTTAATTAAAATATTTAATTTTTAATAATTTATATAAAAATAAAGATCTTCTCTAGGTTTTCAAGCCATTAGAATAAAGAATATAAAAAATATAAAATTTAATATAATAAATTCTTTAACTAGATTTTTTATAATGTAATTATAGAAGATTTATAACTTTTTTATTATTATCTTATAAAAAAAAGTAGTGTCTAGAGGAGTCTTATTTTCTAATTAAATCTTATAATTATAATACTAGGATGGAAGTAATATATTAGATTTTTTTTTAAAAAAAATATCTATTAGATTATAATATTATTTAAAAAAAATCTTTTTAACTTTATTCTTTTTATTTATAGATAAAATCTCTGATTTTTCTATAAGAATTTTCTTAATAGTATTGAATGAGATAACAAAAATTTCTATTTTTAAATTTTTTAAATATTATTAGAAGCTGGTTATTCTAATAAAAATTATTTTTTTATAGGAAAGTCTGATCAGGATAAACTTTAATTTAAATTTTAAAATTCTAAAAAAAAAATAATATTAATAAATTTCTTTATTTAAATTATATTTTATTTTAGCTAGGGCCTCGCACGGGCTGTTTTAATTAATATAAGAAAAAATTAATAATAATTATAATAATTTTAATTATTAATTTTTTAATTATATTTTATAATTTTTTTAGATTATATTTTATTGATACTTGTAATCTACTGGAAACTATTCTAGAATAATCTAGAAGATATTTATAAAAAATCTAGTTTTTATTTTATTTTTTAATATTAACTAGTTCAACTAGATTAGTTAATAATTCTAGTAATCTAGTAAAATATTATATTTATTAAATTATATTTTTTTAAGAATAGTATCATGCCTTCCCAAATCTAGTATAAAGAAAAAAATATTTAGAAATTAATAATTATTAACTATAAGATTTAATTAGATTATATATATTAAATTAGTAATTTATTTTTTATTAAAATTTATAATTAAAATTACTTTTCTTAGAAATAATATTAGAATTTTAAAATATTAGATTATTTTAATAGTAAATTAGATATTTATTATTAAGTAGATATTAGCTCTGGAATTAGTAAGTATATAAATAAAAATAATAATATTATTTTTAAAAAATAAAATAATAATTATAAAACTATTACTATTATTTCTTAGTAAATTTTATAAATTTATTATATTTATTTAAGTTTTTAACTCGTCCAGGATAGAGATTTTTCTTAAATATTATTTTTTATTAATTTAAATTTTTTTATAAAAACTTCCAGAGTCTTTACTTGTATAATTTTTTTTTTAAAATATTTTTTATTTTAATAGCTAGGTTTCTTGTAATAGAAATATTTTTTTTCTTTTATTAAAATATTTTTAATCTTTAATTCTATACTCAAAGTATAAATTAAAGTTTTAAAAATAATATTCTTAAAGTTTAAAGTACTAGAGAAAATATAAAAATTATAAGATTTATTATAATTACTAGTAGTAGTAACATGGCTTTTAATATAATTTTTTATTAAATTATTAATTAAATTTATAGAGTTTGTATATTTTTTTATATAATTATTAAAAAAGTAATACTTATTATTAAAATTATATATAATAGATTCTTTGAGTTTAAAAAGTAATTTATTATATAAATCTTTTTTTTAAAAATTTTTATTGATTCCAGCTTCCACTGCGAGATAATAGAAAATAAAGATAAAAGTATAAAACTTATTTTTAATTTTTATTTATAAGTTCTAGTACTGGTAACAGATGTTATAAACTTTATAAAAATTAATAAAAATAATTTCTAAGTATTCTAGTATATTATTAATATTATTATAAAAATTAATTATATTTAAATAAAATTTAAATATTAAATATTTTTTTATATTACTTTCATAGTAGTTAGTGATATAAGTTTTATGTATTACTAGAATAATAAATTAATTTATATTAATTTTTAGTTTTTAATATATAACCAGCATCCAGTCTTTAAAGAAAATATTTTTTCTATTATTAAATAGAGATAGATTAAAAATCTTTATTATTTTCTTAAACTTAGAAATAGTGGCGCTTTAAAAAATAGTTAAAATCTAATAAATAGTTTGTATTATAAAGATATCTTTCTTTTTAATAATATTATCTTATTTCTAAGTAAAGATAGTTATCTTTTAGCTTTATTAATCTTATTTATTAAAAAGATTATCTCTTTTAGTCTCTAGATTATTAAAAATCTTTAGAAGGATTTTAAAAGTTTATTTTAGATTTTTCTTATATTAATTATTAAATTTAATTTAATTAAATCTATTTTTCTAATCTAGTTTATCAGATAATATTATAAAAAATTATTAATTATTTTTAAAATCTAGATTCAGATAACTTTTTCTAGCTATTTTATTTACTTTATTTAGTTAATCAAGTAGATCTTTTAGTTATTAAATATTATTAAGAATATAGAATGGAAATTACTAACAGCTTAATAAGAACTAATCATATATAATAATAAAAAAAAATAATATTTAAAGTTATAAAATAGCTATTTAATATAGTAAAATAAGGTTGTATTAGTGCTAACTTATTCGAGAACTTTAAATATAAAAAGAAAAAAAGAAAAACAAGAAGTATTATAGACATTTACTTAAAGAAAATAATAGTAAAATAAATAAAATAAACATGGTTATATAATCCTACACAGAGCTACTGTCACATCTAGAAGATAAGATATTTTTTAATAAAATTAAAATCTACTAGAAATATATTAGTTATTTAATTTAAATAATCACAGAAATATATTTTAATATTATTTTTATTATATATAAATTAGCTTGTTATTTTATTAATTTTTTTAAAAAATATTTTATTACTGTTTTATATATTTTCTAATATCTAGTAGATGAGATGGCCGTTCAACATAGCAAAATGAGGTTATATTGGTGCTAACTACTCGAGGACTTTAAGCGTAAGAAGGAAAAAGAAAAACAAGAAATATTATAAACACTCACTTAAAGAAAATAATAGTAAAATAAATAAAATAAATATAATCACATGATTCTGGATAGTATTATTATTATATTATTTTTTTATTTAGGCCTGACTGCTCTCAGTTAAAAAAATATTATTATTATTATAATTTATAATGAATTTATTATTCTCTACGGCTGTAATCTATACAGGAAGTTATTTAAATAATCTAGAATAATCTAGATATTAGATATAAAAGTTATATAAATAGAAAGATACATTTTTAAGATTACTAGTAGAATACTATTTATAATTATTTTTATTAAAATCTATCTATTTAATATAATATTATAGAATTCTTATTTATAAATAACTTTTTAAGATCTGTTCTACTTTTTATTTAGTATAATTATTAATCTTAATTAAAAAAATCTAATCTAAGATCTATCTAGGTAATAGCTCTTAAGTATTATAAAGATAAAATTTATTAGAATAAAAAATAAAATAGATTTTTATATTATTAAATAATTAAATTTAAAATGTATAACTAATTTTTTTAATAATAATTACTAGATTATATTAATTTTTTAATAATTTTTAAAATAATTATTTCTAGTATTAATTTCTAGTATTTATATAAATCTCATCTTTAATATTAAAATTCATAGATTGATGTTATTAGTTAATTATATAAATCTAAATTTATTAGATAGTTTATATATCTTTCTTTACTAATTTTTATATTTATTTTATACAGCGGGCCAGGGCTTAGACTTATTATTAGTTAATAATATCTATGATAGGATTTTGGAAAAGTATTTAGTTAAAGAAAATATAAGATTTATATTCTTATTTAATTATAAAAAATAATAGTTCTGTGGATTCCTGAGGCAAGATTATAAAAATAAAATTAATTAATAATAAAAATTCTAACTAGTTATCTTGATAATAATTTATAAAAAGAATAAATTTTTACACTGTATACTAGTTTATAATTTTAGTTTATCTATTAATTTAAAAATAATACGCTGTTGAGAGCTTAAACTTTATTTATAATATATAATATAATTTATTTTAAAATTCTAATATAAATTATCCTTTTTAGTCTAATATAATTATGTTTAAAAATCTTGATTAAAAATATATTTATTCTAGGAATAGCTGGGCCATGTCTTATATAAATATAAATTTTATATATAAAATCAAGATAATCTATTTACTTAATTAATTTATTATAATAAATATAATATTAAAATTATAGTGGTTCTTTGAAAATATTCTAAAATTTATTAATAAATGTTATCCCAGGCGGTTCAGGATTAGTAGAAATTATAAAAATTTTAAAAAAAAATTTTATTTTATATTTTTTTACTTGTAGATTAGATAATTATTTAAATAATAATATATATTTTAATTTTATATATCCTAGTAGTATTAGTATTTTATAAGACTTAGTATCTTTATTCAGTCTGGATAAATAAATGATAGCTAATAATAAATTTTATTTAATAATTGAGATGGCCGTTCAACACAGCAAAATGAGGTTGTATTGGTGCTAACTTATTCAAGAACTTTAAGTGTAAGGAGGAAAAAAGAAAAATAAGAAATATTATAAATACTTACTTAAAGAAAATAATAATAAAATAAATAAAATAAATATAATTATATAATCTTACATAGAGTTATTATTATATTATTCTCTTATTTAAGCCTGACTACCCCTAGTCAGAGAAACATTATCATTTTTATAATTTATAATAAATTCATTATTCTCTACTATAATAATCTATATAAGGAGTTATTTAAATAATCTAGAGTAATTCAGATAACAAGTATAAAAATTATATAAATAAAAAAATATATTTTTAAAATTACTAGCAGGATATTATATATAATTATTTTTATTAAAACTAATCTATTTAATATAGTACTATAAAGTTTTTATTTATAAATAATTTTTCAAGATCTATTCCATCTTTTATTCAGTATAGTTATTAATCTTAATTAAAGAAGTCTAGTCCAAGATCTATTTAAATAATAATTCTAAAGTACCATAAAAATAAAGTTTATTAGAATAAAAAATAAAGTAGACTTTGATATTATTAGATAATTAAATTTAAAATATATAATTAATTTTTTTAGTAATAGTTACTGGGCTATACTAGTTTTTTAATAATTTTTAAAATAGTTAGTTCTAGTATTAATTCTTAGTATCTATATAAATCTTATTTTTAATATTAAAATTCACGGGTCGACGTTGTTGGTTAATTATATAAATCTAAATTTATTAAATAATTTATATATCTTCCTTTATTAGCTCCTATATTTATTTTATATAATAAACTAGGGCTCGGGCTTGTTATTAGTTAATAATATCTATAACAGGGGTTTAAAGAGATATTTAATTAAAAAAAATATAAAATTTATATTCTTATTTAATTATAAAAAATAATAATTTTATAAATTCTTGAGGTAAGGCTGCAAAGGTAAAATTAATTAATAATAAAAATTTTAATTAATTATTTTAATAATAATTTATAAAAAAAATAAGTTTTTACGCCGTGTACTAGTTTATAATTTTAATTTATTTATTAGTTTAAAAATAATATATTATTAAAAACTTAAGTTTTATTTATAATATATAATATAATTTATTCTAGAATTCTAACACGAATTATCTTTTTTAATCTAATATAATTATATTTAGAGATCTTAACTATAGATATACTTATTCTAGAAATAACCAGGCTATACTTTATATAAATATAAACTTTATATATAGAATTAAAATGATTTATTTATTTAATTAATTTATTATAATAAACACAGTATCAAAACTATGGTGGTTTTTTAAAAATATTTAAAAGTCTATTAATAAATACTAGCCCAGACGGTTTGGAATAAATAAAAATTATAAAAATCTTAAAAATAGATTTTATCTTATATTCTTTTACTTACAGATTAAATAGTTATTTAAATAATAGTATATATCTTGATTCCAGGTATTTTAATAATATTAATATTTTATAAAATCTAATATCTTTATTCAGCCTGGATAAGTAAATAATGGTTAATAATAGATTTTATTTAATAATTAAATATATAAATTTCTGTTATCCAGGACTATTAATTAATTATTAAAAAATAAAAATTTATTTTTTAGAATATATTTATTTTTATTATAATAAACTTGTTCTTTATAAGACTCCAGGAAGAGATTATTTTAATTAATTATTAAAAAATAATTTATAATTTATAAATATTTTTTTAAAAGAGTAAAAACTACTAGTAATTTAAAAATTATTAGAAAAAAATATATTTTATTTTTTAAATATTCTAGGAATAATAGGATTTATTTATAATATTATATTAAGACTTACTTACTACTATTTTTATAGATTAGTATATTTATTAAAATATTATATTTTTTAAAGTGAAATTAGATTAAAAAATAATATTAAAAAAGAAACTCAGTCCATTATGTCTAGTAGATATTTAATCTTTTAATAATTATAAAATACTCTAAGACTTGGTAGTTAGTTAGGATATTAAAATAATTTATATATTAAAATTTTTTTAATTTTAATTATTATTTTTTTAAAATATGAATGATTGCTAGTAATTCTTTATTATAAATATTATAATTATATTCTATAAAAAATATAGTCTTAGAATAATAATTTACTAGATATTAAATTTTATTTACTAGCTATGAGAGTATTTCCATAATAATTTTATTAATAGTATCTATTTTAATACGAGTAGAAAGTATAAGATTATAATAAATAAAAATAAAAATTAAGATTAATATTTTCTTGAGTATTTTAAAAATTTTAATATAAATATAATCTTAGTTAAAGATAATATTTTTTTAAATTAATTATATTAGAGATTATATTATTTTATTATAAATTTTAATAAATCTTTAATAAAAGTTGCAAAAGCCAAGAAATGATTAAATTTTTTATATAGTTATTAGGATTTTTTATTTAATAATAATTATAATCTTTATTAAATCTACATAGATATTATTAATAATAATAATAAATCCAAGAAACTTAGTCTTTATAATATAAAACTTATATTTATAAATTATAGTTTATAAGCTTGTAATTTATAATTTCTTAAATATTAATTATATATGTAGTTTATACTCTGCTGTATTATTATTATAAATTAATATATTATTAATATAAATTATAATAAATTTCTTTAAGTACTTTATCAAGACTTTATTAATAAATTATTAGAAGATAGTAAATCTATTAATAAATTTAAATAAAAGAATTTAATACTTGAATAAATTATATTATATTTTAAAGATAATAAAATCTTTTAAAGTAGAATTTATTCAGATCTAGTAGAAACTTTATTATATATTAAATTTAATAAAGACTTTAATATTATACAGGTGGTCTATTATTTTATTAATAAAAAATAAAAAATATAAGTCTTTTTTAATTAAAATATTTAATTTTTAATAATTTATATAAAAATAGAGACCTCCTCCAGGCTTTTAAACTATTAAAATAAAAAATATAAAGGATGTAGAGCTTAATATAATAAATTTTTTAACTAAATTTTTTATAATATAATTATAGAAAGCCTACAACTCTTTTATTATTATTTTATAAAGAGAAGTAGTATCTAGAAAGATTTTATTTTTTAATTAAATTTTATAATTATAGTACTAGAATAAAGATAATATATTAGATTTTTTTTAAAAAAAATATTTACTAGATTATAATATTATTTAAAAAAAATCTTTTTAACTTTATTCTTTTTACTTATAAGTAGAACCTCTGATTTTTTTATAAGAATTTTTTTAATAATATTAAATAAAGTAATAAAAATCTCTATCTTTAAATTTTTTAAATATTATTGGAAGCCGGCTACTCTAATAAAAACTATTTTTTTATAAAAAAATCTAATCAGGGCAAGCTTTAATTCAGATTTTAAGATTTTAAAAAAAAAATAATATTAATAAATTTCTCCACTTAAATTATATTTTATTTTAACTAGAATTTTATATAGATTATTTTAATTAATACAAAGGAGGATTAATAATAGTTATAATAATTTTAATTATTGATTTTTTAATTATATTTTATAATTTCTTTAGATTATATTTTATTAATATTTATAATCCACCGGGGACTGTTCTAGGATAATTTAAAAAATATTTATAAAAAATCTAGTTTTTATCTTATTTTTTAATATCAACTAACTCAACCAGATTAGTTAGTAATTCTAGTAATCTAGTAAGATATTATATTTATTAAATTATATTTTTTTAAGAATAGTATCATGCTTTTCTAAGTCTAATATAAGAAAAGAAATATTTAAAAATTAATAATTATTAATTATAAGATTTAATTAAATTATATATGTTAAATTAATAATTTATTTTCTATTAAAGTCTATAACTAAAATTATTTTTTTTAGAAATAATATTAGAATTTTAAAATATTAAATTATTTTAATAATAAATTAGATATTTATTACTGAGTAGACATTAACTCTGGAATTAATAAATATATAAATAAAAATAATAATATTATTTTTAAAAAATAAAATAATAATTATAAAATTATTATTATTATCTTCTAGTAAATCTTATAAATTTATTATATTTATTTAAACTTCCAGCTTATCCAGAATAGAGATTTTTTTTAGATATTATCTTTTACTAATTTAAATTTCTTTATAAAAACTTCTAAAATCTTTATCTGTATAGTCTTCTTTTTAGAATATTCTTTATTTTAATAACTAGATTTTTTATAATAAAAATATTTTTTTTCTTTTATTAAAATATTTTTAATCTTTAGTTCTATACTTAAAATATAAATTAAAATTCTAGAAGCAGTATTCTCAGAGTTTAAAATATTAAAAAAGATATAAGGATTATAAGATTTATTATAATTATTAATAGTAGTAGTATAGCTTCTAGTATAATTTTTTATTAAATTATTAATTAAATCTATAAAATTTATATATTTTTTTATATAGTTATTAAAGAAATAATACTTATTATTAAAACTATACATAATAAATTTCTTAAATTTAGAAAGTAATTTATTATATAAATCTTTTTTTTAAAAATTCTTATTAATTCCAGTTTCCACTGCGAAGTAATAAAAAGTAAAAATAAAAATATAAAACTTATTTTTAATCTTTATTTATAAATCCTAGTACTAGTAACAAGTATTATAAATTTTATAAAAATTAATAAAAATAATTTTTAAATATTCTAGTATATCGTTAGTATTATTATAAAGATTAATTATATTTAAATAAAATCTAAATATTAAGTACTTTTTTATATTATTTTTATAACAGCTAGTAATATAAACTTTATATACTATTAGAATAATAAATTAATCTATATTAATTTCTAGCTTTTAATATATAACTAGCATTCAATCTTTAAAGAAGATATTCTTTCTATTATTAAATAAAAATAGATCAGGGATCTTCATCATTTTCTTAAATTTAAAAATAATAGTATTTTAAAAAATAATTAGAATCTAATAAATAGTCTATACTATGAAAATATCTTTTTTTTAATAATATTATCTTATTCCTGAGTAAGAGTAATTATTTTTTAATTTTATTAATTTTATTTATTAAAAAAATTATCTCTTTCAGTTTCTAAATTATTAAAAATCTTTAAGAAAATTTTAAAAATTTATTTTAAATCTCTCTTATATCAGTTATTAAATTCAATTTAATTAAATCTATTTTCTTAATCTAGTTCATCAGGCAATATCGCAGAAAATTATTAGTTATTTTTAAAACCTAGATTTAGATAGTTTTTTCTAGCTATTTTATTTACTTTATTTAATTAATTAAGTAGATTTTTTAACTATTAAATATTATTAAAAATATAGGATAAAGACTACTAATAGCTTAATAAGAGCTAGCCGTGTATAATAATAAAAAAAGAAAAAAAAATAATACTTAAAATTATAAGATAGCTATTTAATATAATAAAATAAGATTATATTAATGCTAACTTATTCAAGAACTTTAAGTATAAGAAGAAAAAAAAATAAAAAATATTATAGACACTCGCTTGAAGAAAATAACAGTAAAGTAAATAAAACAAACATAGTCACGTGATCCTACACAGAGCCGCCGTCACAATAATTAAATATATAAATCTTTATTATTTAAGATTACTAACTAATTATTAAAGAGTAGAAGTTTATTTTTTAAAATATATTTTTTTTTATTATAATAAATTTATTTTTAGTAAAACTCCAGGAAGAAATAGTTCTAATTAATTATTAAAAAATAATTTATAATTTATAAGTATTTCTTTATAGAAGTGAAGACTATCTATAATTTAAAAATTATTAAAAAGAGATATACTCTGTTTTTTAAATATTCTAGAAGTAATAAAATTTATTTATAATATTATATTAAAACTTACTTACTATTATTTTTATAAATTAATATATTTGCTAAGGTATTATATTTTTTAAAATAAAATCAGATTAGAAAATAATACTAGAAGAGAAACTTAGTCTATTATATTTAATAAGTATTTAATCTCTTAATAGTTATAAAATACTTTAAAACTTAGTAATTAATTAAAATATTAAAATAGTTTATATACTAGAGTTCTTTTAGCTTTAATTACTATTTTTTTAAGATATAAATAATTACTAGTAGTTTTTTATTATAAATATTATAATTATATTTCACAGGAGACATGGTCTTGAAATAATAATTTATTAAATATTAAATCTTATTTACTAGTTATAAGAGTATCTCTGTAATAACTTTATTAATAATATCTATTTTAATACAAGTAAAGAGTGTAAGATTATAATAAATAAAAATTAAAACTAAGATTAATATTTTTTTAAGTATTTTAAAAGTTTTAGTATAGATATGATCCTAGTTAAAAATAATATTTTTTTAAATTAATTATGTTAGGAGTCGTGTTATTTTATTATAAATTTTAATAAATCTTTAGTAAAAGTTATAAAAGTCTAAAAATAATTAAATTTTTTATATAATTATTAAAATTTTTTATTTAATAATAATTATAATCTTTATAAGATTTACATGGATATTATTAGTAGTAATAATAAATCTAAAAAACTTAGTTTTTATAATATGAAACTTATACTTATAAATAATAGTTTATAAGCTTATGGCTTATAATTTTTTAAATATTAAATATATATATAGTTCATGTTCTATTATATTATAATTATAAATTAATATATTATTAATATAAACTGTAATGAACTTGTCCAGATACTTTATTAAGATTTTATTAATGAATTATTAGAAGATAGTAAATCTATTAATAAATTTAAATAAAAAAATTTAATATTTAAATAGCTTGTATCACGTTCTGAAGATTATAAAATTTTTTAAAATAAGATCTATTTAGATCTGGTGGAAGTCCTATTATATATTAAATTTAATAAAGATTTTAATATTATATAAATGGTCTATCATTTTATTAATAAAAGATAAAAAATATAGGTCTTTTTTAATTAAGATATTTAATTTTTAATAATTTATATAAAAATAGAGGCCTTCTCCGGGCTTTTAGACTATTAAAATAAGAGATATAAAGAATATAAAACTTAATATAATAAATTTCTTAATTAAGTTCTTTATAATATAATCATGGAAGGCCTATAACTTCTTTATTATTATTTTATAAAAAAAAATAATATTTAGAGAATTCTTATTTTTTAATTAAATCTTATAATTATAATACTAGGATGGAGGTAGTATATCTAATTTTTTTTTAAAAAAAATATTTACTAAATTATAATATTATTTAGAAAGGATTTTCTTAATCTTATTTTTCTTATATATAAATAAAATCTCTAATTTTTTTATAAAAATCTTTTTAATAGTATCTAGTAAAATAATAAAGATCTTAATCTTTAAGTTCTTTAGATATTATTAAAAGCTAGCTACTATGAAGGGCTAAGAAGCTGTAATAAGTCAGACTTAAAGTCTGGTTTGAAAAGAGTTAATTCACTAGAGAAGAAAGACTATCTAGTATAAATAAAATCTAGTTATTTATTTCTTCTTTTTAATTATCTTGTAATTATTCTTCTGTGTTTTTTATAAAAAATCTTTTTAAAGATTTTCTATCCTATTAACTTCTTTTAATGTAGTCTTAGAACTAGATAAACTAGAATATATAATATTCTAGTTTTAAATAATTAACTAGATTTAATTCTTTTTAATTATTTTTTTTCTTTAAACAGTGTGATCATGGGCGGAATTATATAGTAGAATTCTAGAAAAAATAAAAAAAATTATAAAAATAAATTATTCTTTACTCTTTATAAATCTTTATATTATAAAAATGTTATATAGATTTCTATATTAAAATATTAAATTCTATCTATTTAATTAAAAATATTTTTTTGTAACTATACTTCTCCTTAAAAATATTTTTTTTATTAATAATTTTTTTAATAATATATTTTTTAGTACTATTATTTATAATAATTATATCTAGCTACTAATCCGTCAGTTTTTAAGATAATAAGAGATTAGTAGTAACTAAATAAAATAGATTTATATAAAAAATTAAATAAATTCCTCTAGATGTATTTAATTTATAAGTATAAATATTTATAATCTTGAATATAATAAATTTAATATTTTATTAATCTAGTTTCTTACTTAGTTAGCTAGTAGATATATTTTTTAGATTAAGCTAGATCTTATTTTATAATTAATAATGGAAAGTAGAATTTTAATAATAATTAATATATTTTTCTTAAACTTTCTAAATTAAAATTATTATTAAATTAATAATATCTTGGGCTTTTTAAAATTTTTTAAAAATTATTTTAATCTATTTCTATAGATTTCTTACTTGGTAGTTTTTTAAAAAATTAGTTTTAATATCCAGGTCAAAAGACTTTATATAAAACTTATATTAAAAAAAAAAGAATTTATTCTAGTTAATATTAAATTCTAGTTATTTAGAATTAATTATATTAATAATAGTAATTTCTTCCAGTTATTTTATTAGTAATTAATAAATTATTTTAAAAAAACTTTAATTATTATAATTCTTTGTTCAGTGGCACCATCTGTTTCAGAATAGTAAATAATAAAAAAATATTTTTTAATATTTAATATATTATATAAAATCTTTTATAATTCACTCATGAATTATAATTCTTAATTAAAAATTATAGATTATAGTACTCTATAGTAACTATAAAATATTTAAATAAATATTATTATAAAATCTTCTATCTCCATGCTTGGTACTGTTTTAATAATAATTTTTTTTATTAATTAATTAGTAATAATTATAATATTCTTATAATTCTTAAACTCTAGGAGATCTATAAAAAAATTAATAATAATATTTTATTATAGATAGTCAGAGACTAGTAATAATTTTAAAAGATTTTATTTATAATCTTACTAGATCTAGTTAGCCTGGTAACTATTATAATTATAATAAAATTAGTAAATATTATCACTTATATTAGATTAGTAATAATAATAAATAATAATCTTATATATTTAATTTCTTTTTAGATGTCTAGTGATTATATTATTATAAATTTTTTAAATAATCTAGATTTATAAAAATTTGGAGTCAGAGATCCAGGCTTATTTTTAAAATAATAAATACTTATTTAAATCTAATTAGTATTTAGTAATAAAGACTTTAAGTTTTAATTTTTTTAAAAATTTAGACTTGTTTTTTATTATAATTTTTTAATATTTTTTAAAGTTTTTATTAATATTTTTTATTTAGATTTAAAACTTATTTAAAATTAATTCCCCGGGTATCTCTTCCATGGGTATTAAATAAATATATTCTTTAAATAAATTTTTTTAAATAAAACTAAATAATTAGATTTCTTAATTAATAATATACTTATTCTTTTTTTTTAGTATATTCTAAGATTTTCTTGATAAAGTATCTAATCTAGTATTTATTTTTCCTAGATAGTAGTTAATAGAGAAGTTAAAATAATTCAAAAAAAATATTTAATATATTTATTACTCAATAAACCAGCACTAGATTATAAAATATTTAAAATTCTAATAATTATTGAAAATCTTAAAATAAAGAAAAATAATTAATTTAAACTTTTATTTTTATAATATTTAGATAATAATAAGCAGCTCCTTATCATAGATTTAATAATTATATTTAATAAAAAAAATTTTTTTAAAAAAATAAATTATAAAATATAAAATATTTTAATTATTTTATTAAAATAATACTCCCCTAGTATACTAGTTAAAAAAATTAATCTTAACTAGTATCTTTTATTCAGGATCCTAGTATATTAAAATTAAAGTAATAATAAAAATCTTTTTAAAAATCTTAAAAATTTTCTAAATCTCTAGAATCTATTTAAACTTTATATTTCTTTATATAAATTTAATTAAAAATTCTAGATAAGTTCTCTAGTCCCTGAAAAACTATTAATAAAAATTAATAAATCTTAAAAAAATTTTAATTTTTTAAATATTCTTTAGGATTTCCCAGTCCCGTAGAACCTGGACTTTAATAGAATCTATTCTAATCTTTTTCTTTATTTTAATAATAAATCTAAAATACTTAATAAAAGTTATTTTAAACTTATATTTTTTAATATTTACTTATAATCTTATTTTATATAATTATTCTAGAACCTTCTAGACTTAGAAGTAATATTATAATAGACTTTTATTTATAAAAATAAGAATATTATTAATATAAGTAGAGTAGAATTCATCTAGAAACTTTTATAATATTTAGTTAATATATTATTAAAAAGTATTAGAATAATTAATAAGTCTAAAAAAAATAATTAATTATTTAAAAAATTTAAAATAAATTTAAAATATTATTTTTTACTTATTCCTCTCCTTGACTTGAATACGGTGGAAAGTCTGAATTATATTAAACTTAATAAAGAAACAAGCCCGGAAGATATATTAAAGAATTTTTTAAATTAATAATAAAAAATAATAATTTTTTATTATTATTTAATTAAAAATTTATTAATTTATATAAAATTATAAGTTCCTACCAAGCTTCAAGGTAAACAAGATAGAAATAACTATTAAAAAATTATTTATCTAAATAAAACCTTTTTCCAGCAAATTAATCAAGATTTTTTATAATATTAAAAGTTCTAGATAGTTTATCTAGTATAAAAATTTTTAAAATATTTTTTACTCTCTGCTTTCCGTATTTTTTATAAAATTAATGGCGTGGTCTATTTCTAGATAATATAAAAATAAAATATCTACTATTATTTTACTAAAAATGTCTAGATAATTTTAGTAATATTTAAATAACTTTTTTTTTATATTTATAAGATTTTTTAGCTGGTTAAGTTTATAAAGTATTTAATTAATATTAATAAGACTAGTAGAAAAAAGTTTTATTAATTTTTTTTTTTTAATTTTTCTAAGTATACCAAGCGTTAGCTGAAATAAATTAGAAAATAAAATTATAATCTTATTTTTATTTATAATATATTCTTATTCCTGTATTTTAGATATTTAGTATAAAATCTTTAATCTAAATTATCATATCCTAGTATTTTATCTAGGATAGCTCTAATATAATATTATATTTATAGATTTATAATAAAATATAAAAATATATATTTTTTTACAGACTCCTACTAATATCTAAAGATATTATAGTTAATTTAATTATATAAATTAATTTTTTTTTAAATTTTTTAATACTTTAGGACTCGATTAATACATATTTTAATTTATATTTAATTATAAAATTTTTATTAATTATTCCATACAGGAAATAGCTAATATCTATAAAGATTTTTATATAATAGATTCTATTAATTAATCCTAGTGTAGAAAAAGTCTAATAATCTTTAAAATTTTAAACTTTTTTTTTAAATTTTTTATAACTACTATTAACTGGTGCATGTTTTTCTAGATAATAATCTAAAAAAACTAAATATTTTCTAAAATTTAAATAACTAGAACTGTCTGGAACTACTAGATTTTTTAAATTTAAATAATATTTTTTATAGAATTATTTTTTAATATAATTTAAAATATTTTCTTTTTAATAATTTTCTAGGGCGCTTGGAGACATTATATAAATAAATTAAAATAATTAATAATATAATATTTAAAAAATTTATAATATAAACAAAGCCTGAGCTTCTAGTATTTCATTATTTTTTTCTTTAATATTTATTTAATCTAGTAAATAGATCTAATACTTGCTATTAAAAGTTTCTAATCTATAATACTATTATTAAAGATTTGTTTCTTAGTTATACTTTTAATCTAGATATTAATATAATTTAATTAATTTTTTAAAAATTTATTTATTTTTATTAATTTATCCACTACTAGTTTCACCTGGTAGTAGAAACTTTTAAAATTTAGTTTTTATTTTATATCTATTATCTATTAATAGATATTATCATTGAGAGCCTAATATAAAAGATTTTTTTTATTAAAATTATTCTAATTATAGCTCTCAGCTTTAATCAGTAAACTATTAATTTCTATAATAAAATTATTAATTATATAAACTCTCTATTTAAAAATAAATAATTTATTAATTATTTTCTTTTTTTAGATGGAGTCCTTATAGATAAGTTTAAAATAATTAATAATAATATTAATTATAAACTTTATAGTTTTATACATAGTATTAATCTATGGATTAATCTTTACTTTAATTTTTTTATTAAAAAATAAAAAAATATACTAAACTTAATTACTTAGACTACTAATAAATTTCTAGTTAATCTTGATTTTTATTTAAATACTATTAAGTTATCCTAGAAATTTATTTTTATTCTTTTTATTAAAAAATATAAAAATAAAACATTTAGACTTCTTTATATTTTCAGATTCTTCAGAGGGGGCTGGATGTGGTATATAAAATATTAATAAAAATATTTAAAAAAATAAAATCTAAGTATTAATAAATTTTTTAATATATTTAAAATTAATTTTAATCTTATTATCAGTTACACTATCTTACTGTGTAATAATATATTATATTTTTATATTCTATATTAATAATTTCTAGACTTACTTTATTAATTAATTAATAAGCTTATCCTGGAATAGATTCTTATAGTTATTTAATACATCAGTTATTAGCTTTTTACTATTTTTAACTATTATTTCTATTCTAATATTATAGTAAAAAAGAAGAATGAATTAAAATTATAAAAAATTAAAAAATTATAATAAATCAGATTTAAAATCTAGTTTGAAAAGAGTTAATTCACTAGAAAAGAAAGACTATCTAATATAGATAAAATTTAGCTATTTATTTCTTTTTTTTAATTATTTTATAATTATTCTTTTATGTCTCTTATAGAGAGTTTTTTTAAAAATCTTTTATTCTATTAATTTCTTCCAATGTAGTCTCGGAACTAGACAGGCTAGAATATATAATATTCCAGTTCTAAATAACTGACTAGGCTTAGCCCTTTTCAGCTACTCCTATAAAAATTATCTTTTTATAAAAGAGTCTAATCAGGATAGACTTTAATTTAAGTTTTAAGATTCTAGAGAAAGAGTGATATTAATAAGTTTTTTATCTAGATTATATTTTATTTTTATTAGGGTCTTGCACGGGCTGCTTTAATTAATATAAAAAAGAATTAATAATAATTATAATAACTTTAACTATTAATCTTTTAACTATATTTTATAATTTTTTTGGGTTGTATTTTATTAATATTTATAATTTACTAGAGATTATTCTAGGATAACCTAGGAAATATTTATAAAAAATCTAGTTTTTATTTTATTTTCTAATATTAACTAGCTTAATCAGATTAGTCGGTGATTCTAGTAATCTAGTAAGATATTATATTTAATAAACTATATTTTTTTAAAAATAATATCATATCTTTCCAGGTCTAGTATAAAAAAAAAGTATTTAAAAATTAATAGTTATTAATTATAAGATTTAATTAGATTATATATATTAAATTAGTAGTCTATGAGATGGCCGTTCAACACAGCAAAATGAGGTTGTATTGGTACTAACTTATTTGAGAACTTTAAGCGTAAGAAGGAAAAAAGAAAAATAAGAAGTGTTATAAACGCTTATTTAAAAAAAATAATAATAAAATAAATAAAATAAATATGGTCACGTGATCCTATATAAAGTTATTATTATATTATTCTTTTATTTAGGCCTGACTACCCCTAGTCAGGGAAATATTATTATTTTTATAATTTATAGTAAATTTATCATTCTCTACTGTAGTAATTTATATAGAGAGTTATTTAGATAGTCCAGGATGGCTTAAATAATAGATATAAAAATTATATAAATAAAAAAATATATTTTTAAAATTACTAGTAGGATACTATACATAATTATTTTTATTAAAATTAATCTATTTAATATGATATTATAAAATTTTTATTTATAAATAATTTTTTAAGATTTATTCCATCTCTTATTTGGCATGATTATTAATCTTGATTAAAAGAGTTTAATTTAAGATCTATCTAGGTAATAGCTCTAAAGTATTATAAAGATAAAATTTATTAAAATAAAAAATAAGATAAATTTTAATATTATTAAGTAATTAAATTTAAAATATATAATTAATTTTTTTAATAATAATTACTGGATTATACTAGTTTTTTAATAATTTTTAAAATAATTAGCTTTAATACTAGTTCCTAGTATTTATATAAATCTTATCTTTAATATTAAAATTTATAAATTAATACCGTTGGTTAGTTATACAGATCTAAATTTATTAAATAATCTATATATCTCCCTTTATTAGTTTTTATATTTATTTTATATAACAGGCCAGGGCTCAGACTTGTTATTAATTAATAATATTTATAATAAGAGTTTAGGGAGGTATCTAATTAAAAAAAATATAAGACTTATATTTTTATTTAATTATAAAAAATAATAGTTTTATAGATTCCTAAGATAAGGCTGTAAAAATAAAGTTAATTAATAATAAAAATTTTAATTAATTATTTTAATAATAATTTATAAAAAAAATAAGTTTTTACACCATATATTAGTTCATGATTTTAATTTATTTATTAATTTAAAGGTAATATACTATTAAAAGCTTAAATTTTATTTATAATATATAATATAATTTATTCTAGAATTCTGACATGAATTATTCTTTTTAATCTAATATAATTATATCTGGAAATCTTGATTATAAATATATTTATTTTAAAAACAGCTAGACTATATCTTATATAAATATAGATTTTATACATGAAATTAAAGTAATTTATTTACTTAATTAATTTATTATAATAAATATAATATTAAAACTATAGTAATTCTTTAAAAATATTTAAAAATTTATTAACAGATGCTGGCCCAGACAGTTTAGAATAGATAAAAATTATAAAAATCTTAAAAATAAGTCTTATCTTATATTTTTTTACTTATAGATTAGATAATTATTTAAATAATAATATATATCTTAATTCTAGATATTCTAGTAGTATTAATATTTTATAAAATCTAGTATCTTCGTTTAGCCTAGATAAATAAATAATAATTAATAATAGATTTTATCTAGTAGTCAGATACGTAGATCTCTATTATTTAAAATTATTAATTAATTATTAAAAAATAAGAGTTTATTTTCTAAAATATATTTATTTTTATTATAATAGACTTGTTTTTTATAAAGCTCTAGAGAGGGATTATCTTAATTAATTATTAAAAAATAATTTATAATCTATAAATATTTTTTCAAGGAAGTGAGGATTACTAGTAATTTAAGAATTATTAAAAAAAAATATACTCTATTTTTTAAATATTTTAGAAATAATAAGATTTACTTATAGTATTATATTAAGACTTATTTATTATTATTTTTATAAATTAATATATTTATTAAAGTATTATATTTTCCAGGATGAAATCAGATTAAAAAATAATATTAAAAAAGAAATTTAGTCTATCATATCTAGTAAATATTTAATCTTTTAATAATTATAAAATATTCTAAAGCTTAGTAGTTAATTAGAATATTAAAATAATCTATATACTAGAATTTTTTTAGCTTTAGTTATTATTTCTCCAAAACATGAATAATTACTAGTAATTCTTTATTATAGATATTATAATTATATTTTATAAAGAATATAATTTTAGAGTAATAATTTATTAAATACTAAATTTTATTTACTAATTATAAAAGTATTCTTATAATAATTCTATTAGTAATATCCATCTTAATATGAATAGAAAATATGGGATTATAATAAATAAAAATAAAAATTAAAATTAATATTTTTTTAAATATCTTAAAAATTTTAATACAAGTATAATCCTAGTTAAAGATAATATTTTTTTAAGTTAATTATATTAGAGATTATATTATTTTATTATAAATTTTAATAAATCTTTAAT
>KZ826439.1:0-71387 GCA_003184635.1 Aspergillus sclerotiicarbonarius CBS 121057
GGGTGTATGGGTGTATGGGTGTATAGGGAGGGTATTGGTGTGTATTATGAGGGAGAAGGGGGAGGGTATGGTGGGATTTGGGTGAGGGTGGATGGATTGATATTGGGTAAAGGTAGATAGATGTATGATTGTAGGAGTGTATGGGGTTGGGTTTATATCTGTCAAGTATGGTTGTACACAGTAGAGGTAGGTAGTAGAGGTAGAGAGTGAGGGAAGTACCTCTTTCTTCAGGTGAAGGGATACATACGGTATGGAATACGGAGATGTATTTGTATGGAATTACGAGGGTTGATACCGGTGGCAGTACATGATAGTTCATACATACGAAAGTTGCCTTACTGTGGTGTGGCGGTGCTTGTGCAGTGATACAGCTTACAGCTTGTATTGGTGGTTTTCGGTATTATCAGCAGGACTATTCACACTTCTTCTAAACTCGCCAGTACATACTTTTTCAGAAAATAAGCTCTTCAGGTCTTGTTATTGACATCAATACACTCTGGAACACTAGCAGGGTAGATAAATACCATCCCCCGTTATATCTGATGCTGTCCAGGGGACTGTCCAAGCATCTCTGGATACATCTGTCGATACACTGTTTAAAGGGCACCCGGCCAGATTCGACCCGATTCGTCAACGTGAGCAGCGAGTTCTTGTAAGAGTAGAAATTGTTGAGACGATCTTCATACCATATGGCCTGTTTGAGATATCCATAATAATTTATTCTGTCGTGGTGGTAGTGATTGTGAAGATGCTGTAATGTAAGACCTCCTGTGATGAATCACCATCAGACACTCGAGAGCGGAAGACACTTGTCTCAAGCTTTGCATGGAATATGTCAGGAATTATCTCTTTCAAAAGAAGTATTTAGCCTTACACATGCAAGCCTATGGAACTCGAGTATATCCTTTTTCACACCCGAAAGAGATGTATTGTAGTAGGTACATCCACGGTATGGATTCTTTGTCTCGGGTTACTTTGCTTTCTCTTACCCAGAGACTTCGACCGTTTCATTCTCTGTGTTCTGGCTCCTCTCAGAGTCATTAAAGCATGCGTGGTCATGTAGTTATCTCTTGTCACCATCAAAAGCACCATCAGGTTAACTTTTTTCGAGGGACGAATTTTGAAACTCCGAGGGGTTGTCAACTCTCCGTTCATCATTACCCAACAGATAAATATCTCCTCTAATATCTGACGGTGGCCGACGCTCATGTAGTCCTCCATACTGGCTCAGAAGAGCTGGCTCGTGACTCTTTCATGGCGCAGCGCAACCAGACCGGATGGATAAGTACAGAACCAGTCGACCCAAGGAATCATAGCGTTTATCTGCTCATATAGTATGCGTCTATCTGATGGATACTCACTGGAATAGCTCAAAGCGAGGTCTGATTTGACGACAAAACCAGCTTCCTTTCTGGGACCAGAGCAACAAAATATTGGATAAATTGCACCGATACCCGTTGTCAACAAGGTATATTGCATGAGTAGGGACTGACATCGACACTATGAGGTAGTGCAGGACGATCATGCATGTCCATGTGGCGATGTTCTGGACCCTTGTATGTGAAACAGGCCTGCAGGATCAGCCTGCCTCATGGCCAAGCTTCAATATGTTTGATAAAACAACCATCCATCACAATCCCTCTGGAGAAATCAAGCCGCCCTCTTAAGAAATACATAAGCAATAGATGTTCTTGTGTCATGTCTCATGTACCCATCGCAGACACTTTACCGAATACTATAGCATGTTAGAAATCACTGACCGGGGGAGGGCTGCATAGTTATACAGTACCTTACCAGTAACCTTCATTCGAACAGCTGGATGCTTATCCAAAGATACGGGTGCTCTCCTGCATGCATATTAGTGGTAGTGTCTCGGATCTAGGCGTGGTGTCTACCATGTATGTTCTAGTTTTGCATTCTGATAAACCCGCCACCACAAAAGTACTCAGCAATGTTCGACAGGCGCGGTAATACACCAAGTAGCCGACTCGAGTCCGCTCTTCATTATTCCTAGGATGCTTCAATTTCAAGCTCTGTCCGGCACAAGATAAAGTGCCTGATGAGGTAGGAGATAGACATATAGAAACAGACATAGACTGATTCGACGCATATCCACAGCAAATGAGTTGGCCTCGTTTACATATTAACGCTAGGAGCAGCCACTGTAGGCGATATCAAGACCACAGGACTTCGTGTCGAGCTGGCTGTTGTCGGTATCTCACTCCCTATCTGACGCTATGGCTTTTTCTAGCCCCATCTCGTCGGCCAGAAAACTCCTGGTATGTTAGGTACTTTGTGCTTCGATATCCAAAATACTGCCAACGCTTGGTATGGTATAACTGCATATACCATTGAATGAGCGAGAACAATACATCTTTACTCCGCTTCCACCAACCTCTTCTTGGGCTGCATGTAGTCTCTGTCTGGGGGGATTCCTTCACGGTAAGTCTCATAGCCGCCTGCGGTCGTGCTCCGTGCCGGCGTGCCTCTCCGACCAGTCTATTACTGAGTTCTCCTCCAGCTCCAAGTCATCCGGCTCTAAGTCTAGCTGCATCTCCATGTCCGCTGCTATGTCCCAGTCTTTCTCCGGCTCCGGGGACTCTGTGGTGAGGCGGCGCTTCTTCCGAGGACTCGGCGTATTGACGGTGACGGGCACCACGGCTCCCGCTTGCTATGACACAACGTCAGTAGGTTATAGTCAGTGGCTGGTCGCCCACGGGGGACTAGGGGGGCCTATTTTGGTTATGATTGAAATGGTCCCTTGGCGGGCCTGGGATGTTCTGTATATGCACCAGGCTGATGCGCTAAATGTGGCCAATGGCTTGACTGAGGAAACTCAATGGTTCTGGCAAGAGGCGATTAAAGGTAGGAGGAAAGATAGGACTCAATGGCACTGACAATAGTTTTGCGGGGTCACGCGTGCTGAATATTTTAATGGTGTAGGCCGTGGACAGCAACTGTAGATCAGTGCTTGGGTCGTAGTAGATATAGTGTCTCCTATGCATATAAGAAAGGTAGGAGATATCGATGATTCTGATCTCTGCTGCTGGGGGGAGATCGCCACTAAGCGTGCTAGACAGGGTCTTGCCAGGCATCCCGTCAGCCATCCAACAGCAGAGGACCAGATGGCGCACAGTCTCGTTGGACGGCTGGGGCCTGGTATGTGTGGCGAGGGTGTTATCGGACTGGATCTCATCGCCGGGGCGGTGCGCATGGGCTCCAGACACGCCCAGCAGAGTCTGCCTCTCCTGCCACAATTCATTGTCCTCGGTGATTCCACTGATAGAAAGGTCACATCATGACGGAACACGCACGATCTGGATCGGTGCACTCTGCATTACTCAATGGATATCACCGAGCGTGGACAGGCGACCAACATGAAGCAGATATATGAGCAGGGAAATCATTGGGGGCGATGGTTTCTCTATATGTATAGGGTTCAAGTATTTGCAGACCGGATCATGCGAGCCCTCGCAAAGTAGCCCTCATAAGTTCAATCCACTCAACGCTTCTGAGTAGACACTCATTCTTGTTGGCATTAGTAAAGTCACGGTTTATCCGGACTTTCCACGGGTTTCGCTTTGTTGCTCGAGAAAGTTCTACCGAGAGCCTGTCAGATAGAACCGCGTCCGTTGTGTCTCCTTAGAATCCTTAGAAGTAGGTTCAGCTTCGATTGGGACATATCGTGTACAAGGCAAGAATTCGGTTTAATTTCCAAGCCATATCCAAAAGGCCAAAACTCGACATGGGGTGGGGATCCGCGTTGATGGCAACAGAACTCAGTCCTAATATCAATAATCTTATGGGTGGCTCCTCTCCTAACATTGAGAAGGGTGGTCAAACATGAGCGCATTTCCACCTTGAAGCTATGATGGTCATCTGCTGGCGGATTAATATCACTGACTTGTAGCTGGCTCTCTCAAACCAGCTGGAAAAGCCCCAGATGCTCCGTGTCCAATTAGGGCAAAATCAGAAATTCACTGAAACTCCTCGGTTTCGGCCAAATGGCTCGAAAAGTAATAACCTGCTCGTCAGTTACAGCAGAGCCTGATTTTAGACAAGTCATCTCGTGGATCGACTTGTCCCGAGCTCCTAATTTCTGCCTCTTTCCACGAAGATATGTTGTGAGAGAGGTATTAATTTCGGGCGTTCTCGTCCATATTCTTTCGCAGTTAATGAGCCTCACAGACAGCATGATACCTACTAACGACTCCCCAATAAACCATTGAAGATCTGGCATTGAGAAAGACGACGAAACTTGTGTTTATTGTGGCGTCATTTGCTTGGGTGAGATGCTGCTTCTTAGACCGCAGCATGATCTGGGGCAGTATCTGGAACCGATGACGAGCTTATTGCCAGGTTGAAGGTGGGTTTGCCTCTGGGCCAAATTCACCAATGTCATCGGTCTCATTGCTTGGTTAATATTTGGCCATTTTAGTTCCAGCAGCATAATATCTCTTATTCTAAGAGGTGGATATGGATTGCGAAGGTATGTTGTCTGTGGTTGAACAAGCCTCAATGGTCAAGAAACCCTAGTTATGTTATGAAGCTCGTATCAATCGAATCGGCAAGATGAATATCAACCACGGTATCGTTGTCTGGGTTGAATACATTCCCAGACGTGAGAATGTTGCTGATAGTGGTCTAGTAGATACAGATCGCTTGGAACCATAACCAGAGCAGATTCAGCATCTGTCCAAGTTGTATTGGTCTTTTCCAACAGCCGTATAACTGGGTGTGCTAGATTAGGATCTGTCGACAACGTCTCAATGGACGAAGAGCACCAGTCCCGCGCAGTATTACTGAGTAATATCGACGGTGCGATCTCTTAGATACTTTGCACGTGGTTGACTTTGGAATGTAAGTCCCAGTCTCCCTGAAGCGAAAGACTTAGCAGGGCGGAATTGGGATCTCCTTGAGCCGATATCCCAACGACACTGCTCTCATCACCTAGGGTGGGAGATTCTAGTAGTTGCGTTTATAGCAAGTTCTGTATCCTCGGAGCCGAGTGACTCGTATCCCTTGTCTCGCTGCTTGTTGTCAGTCTTGGATCACCCGTGTCCAGAGAGTCTGTGGATAAACCCTAATCGTTACTTATCAGGACCGTTATCCGCGAATAGGTCTATGATACATCGTTATCGCACCAATGTGGGTGTCATGTATCGTGTTTGGTGGTGGTATTTGGGTATTGATAGCATATAGCAATAATACGAGTACCCGCGATGCTAGTATGCATGTACGAGAGGGATAAGAATATGTGGTCGAGCAGTATCATTTGGCTAGTCATGACGAGATGGAGATGGAGCAGGTACAAGAATGGCAAGACGCCACTATTTATACTACACTACCCGACAACATTCAATACAATGGTGAAGGGATAGCAGGAATACGAGATCCTTCATCGACAGTCCATATGAATACCCGTCAGGCATTAACAGCAGTCGGGTGAAGTCACCTACAACGTACATTCAAGCTGGATCAAATCTTGACATGCACCACTTCATCCCCCACCTTGATTGAATTTCCATCCAAACAGCATTACGAGCACCCCAGATTCGAACCAGTCCGACCGCACCCAAACCTTCCCAAATTCACCACCCTCGTGACCGACCACAAACTTCCAGGCCCACTTCCACCCAATCACCCGGTCAATTCCAATCAAGCATCACCACCAACCTGCGCGCAGGAAGTATATCGGCCCTGGGATGCATTAGTCCTCTTGGCGATCTCAGCACGGTGGGTGGGGGCGGTGCCCCGTCCGTAGCGTGGCCGCTCATTGGTCCGGACGCCACTGCAGGATTAGGCGAAGGCAACTGATAGGCAAGCGGCCAACCTAAAGGCAATCAAGACCCTGCCGGTCCACCTGGTGTGACTGTCATGCAACGCAGCACCATCCCCCCTCCCCCCAAAGCCTAAGTCTATCTCTAAGCTGGTCATCCTGGAGGCTGGAGCATCCCAGTCCGGTACCCCAAACCCAATCCCCCAGATCCATCACATGCACGGGTGGTAACACATTGACTTTGATTGAGATAAGTCCCCGAGATGAGTTACATAACGCTGATGTCCCCTACTTTCCAAACATCTGCGAGGAGACTCTGCTCAATGTGACAGTGACATGACACAAGCATCTCCATGACTGGTCGACAAGAACCCTCCCACATCCCGACAAAGTCTACCAGCCTATGAAGACTAAAGATTGAACTATCTCATAAAGCTCACCGGTGAATCCCCCGACCTCCAACCGGTCGCATGATCAGATCGCCCAGTGAACCGTGTCCAACCATGACAGGAATCACTCCCCCACGCCGGGGCTCACCGGGGAAACATGGGGGAAGGTGTGAGGGTGGTCCTATTATCGGAGGAATGAATTCCGGCAAATGTGATACTCACGACCAACTAAGCTGGGGAGGATTGGGCGATACGAGTAGGTAAAGGAAATCCGGCATCAGATAAGGCACGTGGGGCGGTATGCTTCCTCGCCAGGCCAATGGGAATGCGGAGATCAGGTGACCCGCCACTGGGCAGGATCTCTTGGCGTGCAGGATGCGATGCGAGACGGCGAGATCAATCCATGAGATCAGGTCTAGATTTATACAGTGTACAGTGTACAGTGTACTTATGTACTTTCTATACTAGAAAAAGACACTGCTCAGAAATTTATTCTCAGTTCCGTACCTGACTCCGAAATTCCGACCGCAACCCAACGCGGCGTTGCCACCCGGTTCCTCCCGACTGCGAGCGGGCGATTGGTCATTGGGCGGCGGGCCAGCGGATTCCCGCCGATAGATAACGGCAGATTCTGTGACCTCAACGTATCGACTAAGAGCCCGAAGTTCGGCGCCACTGCAACCCGCCCGGCAGCCGGCCGTACTTGCCGTTACCAGGCGGGCCTCCAGCGGAAAATGGCACCAGCCTGAGGGGCGATTGTCCGACTCCGGCTGTAGCAAGTCTCCCCGCCGTCGCCCCTCCGACGAGAACATAAATCCCCTCCTCCCTCCTTTTTTTTCCCCTTCCCCTCTCTTCTTCTTTCTTCAGACTCTCTTTCTCCCACGCATATACCCTGTTTTATACCCCGCTTAAAAGTTCATTCCATTCCATCAAAATGTCTAACCTTCCCCGCGAGCCCGAGTTCGAGCAGGCCTACAAGGGTATGTATTCTTTTTTTTTATTTATTTTTTATTTTATTTTGTAGAGTGATAAAATTCTAACCGATGCGACAACAGAGCTTGCCTCTACCCTCGAGAACTCCACCCTCTTCCAGAAGAACCCCGAATACCGCAAGGCTCTGGCTGTTGTCTCCGTCCCGGAGCGCCTCATCCAGTTCCGTGTCGTCTGGGAGGACGATGCTGGCAATGTCCAGGTCAACCGCGGTTTCCGTGTCCAGTTCAACAGCGCCCTTGGCCCCTACAAGGGTGGTCTCCGTTTCCACCCCTCGGTCAACTTGTCCATCCTCAAGTTCCTCGGTTTCGAGCAGATCTTCAAGAATGCTCTCACTGGCCGTATGTTGCCTACCCATACGATCATATAAGAAAAAAGCTAATTGATTAGTGAACATGGGTGGTGGTAAGGGTGGTTCCGACTTCGACCCCAAGGGCAAGTCCGACAACGAGATCCGTCGCTTCTGTGTTTCTTTCATGACCGAGCTGTGCAAGCACATCGGTGCCGATACCGATGTTCCCGCTGGTGACATTGGTGTCACTGGTCGCGAGGTCGGCTTCCTGTTCGGCCAGTACCGCAAGATCCGCAACCAGTGGGAGGGTGTTCTCACCGGTAAGGGTGGCAGCTGGGGTGGTTCCTTGATCCGCCCTGAGGCCACCGGTTACGGTGTTGTCTACGTATGTTCCTCTCTCTTTCTGCATGACCCAATACTAATGACAACAGTACGTCGAGCACATGATCGCCCACGCCACCAACGGCCAGGAGTCCTTCAAGGGCAAGCGTGTTGCCATCTCCGGTTCCGGTAACGTTGCCCAGTACGCCGCTCTCAAGGTCATCGAGCTCGGTGGTTCCGTCGTCTCCCTGAGCGACAGCCAGGGTTCCCTGGTCATCAACGGTGAGGGCAGCTTCACCCCCGAGGAGATCAACACCATTGCCCAGATCAAGGTTGAGCGCCAGCAGCTCGCCAGCATTGTCGGTGCCGCTCCCTTCAACGACTCCAACAAGTTCAAGTACATTGCCGGTGCCCGCCCCTGGGTTCACGTCGGCAAGGTCGACGTTGCCCTCCCCTCCGCCACCCAGAACGAGGTCTCTGGTGAGGAGGCCCAGGCTCTCATTGACGCCGGTGCCAAGTTCATCGCCGAGGGTTCCAACATGGGTTGCACCCAGGAGGCCATCGACACCTTCGAGGCTCACCGCCAGGCCAACGCCGGTGCTGCCGCCATCTGGTACGCTCCCGGTAAGGCCGCCAACGCCGGTGGTGTTGCTGTGTCCGGTCTGGAGATGGCTCAGAACTCTGCTCGTCTCAGCTGGACTGCTGCCGAGGTTGATGCTCGTCTCAAGGACATCATGCGCGACTGCTTCCAGAACGGTCTCCAGACTGCTCAGGAGTACGCTACTCCCAAGGAGGGTGTCCTGCCTTCCCTGGTGACCGGATCCAACATTGCCGGATTCACCAAGGTGGCTGCTGCCATGAAGGACCAGGGTGACTGGTGGTAAATGCGATAATTATGTGTGATGATAATGTTTGTTTTTAGCGCGTGATAGAGGCGCCGGTGTTTCGGACCTAGATGGATGCATAATGATATCCCTCTTTTTTCCTACTGAGAGCTGCCGTAGTCTGTAGTTTTAGGGTGGATACATGAACCCCACTGGTACCGGATTGTATAGCTTAATCTTGATTCCAGCAGAAGGGATTCACTAGTTACCCACCCACCAACTACTAACCTCATGCCAGAGGCCATGAAGGTTACTGATTAGTATAGTAGCCTGGTCAGTGGCCTAGATGCCTATACCTAACTTTGATCGCCGCAGTAGTCTACCTAGTAGGGAGGCACATAGAGACACTATAGGGTCCATTTTTCCCACCATGAAATTAATAAAGAGTGGGTGGGGAATTCAGTTGGATTAAATAATAGATGATGGATGATGGATGTGATGTCCAGGTGAATGGATGGATGGAAATGGGGTGATTCAGTTTGATGGAATGGAATGGAAAGAAGGGGAATGGGAAGAGGGTAAGTTATTTTGGTGGTAGTAGTAGTACTAGTAGGAGGAGAGGAGGGGGGGGAGTGGTATGACCAAGTAAGTTTATATTAATCTAATCTAATAACTAACTACAATCTAGTATATATGTATGTATCTATGTATGTATCTATGTATGGAAAACCTCTGTTCTAGATATCAAGGTAGATAGTACTATAATTGACGGAGTATATTTATTTAATTATTGGACGGTGTGGATGCAATAATGTGAAGAAGTGAAGAAGTGAATACTTAGTCTAGATATGTATACTACTAGATAGTATAGAAAGACAGAAATTGGTTGATATAGATAGATATGTGTGATTATAAGGGTAGTTAGTAGGTAGGTTAGTGTTAGTAGGAGGTGATTGGACTGGATTGGTATGTATAGATTATGATATTTGTGTAGAGATTTAGTTGGTTTTATTAGCTTTATTAATACTCCGTAAGGTTGTGTAGTTCTATTACAAGGTTCAACTTGTGTTGTTTATTAAGGAGAGAGAGAGAGTGTGTGTGTGTGTGCTGTGGTGGTGGTTAGAATAGTTGGAAATTGAGGCACTACTTACTTATCTTGGTGTTGTGGGTTATTATTATGATGTTGTTGAAGTGCCAGAGTTCAAGGTATATCATTCAGTTTGAGTTTTATCAGATTCTTTTGAACAGAGTACTAGTAATCTGTGTGATTTATTATGACTTAATAGTTAGTATTTATTATATTCGATAATGTATAGTACTAATAAATATGTGAGGTATACATATACATATACAACAACCAAACCTCCAAACTCCAATAAATCCAACAAACCTATTAATTAATACGAATACTCCTCGAATCTAAAATTCCAAATCGTCTTTGCAGATTTATCAAACCCATAACCTTTCGAACTAGTAGCACCAATATGTTGAAGAACTGGCGGGACGACCGCCCACCGCGTCCACTCCTGTTGATCGGCAATCTTTTCCACCATCATATCCACCAACCAATCGGTAGTCAAATCAGTGTGATCCAGAAACGCCGGGACAATTGAACGCGGAAAGACCAGTCCCTGCGAACAGCATCCGTATCGATTCATCTCGTGGACTCCAGGGCGAATCGGCCACATGGTCTGTCGGCCTGCTAGGAAGTGGAGTGTAATAGTGGCTGGGATGAAAACACAGGAGATCATCCAGATAGTACTCGCTGGGATGGGTATGGACTTGAGCCTTCTCTTTACGAATGCCATGACTCCCGTTAAAGCAGCCCAGATAACGAAAGCGAATGCGAGGTATTTCGGCCACTCCTCCGAGTTCCAACCCAGCGGGTCATCAACATAAAAGAGACGAAGATAAACCCAGTCTTCTTCGTGAGCTGCTCTGGCCCGTTGCTGAACGAGATCCAGAGCATGGAATGTCGAAGAAAGCCAGCCCTTGGCAGCCAAGGTATCATCCTCGATCATGGCGACATACTCGGCGCCAGTGTCGTAACAATCTTTCATCAAATGAGTAAAATCATAGATAGTCTTATTTCGATACCAGCCTCCGTCCTCCCATTCACGGAGGTGTTCGAAATCCGGGTCATCTTTAGAATACAGTAGGACGCGGTCGGGGAGGGTTTCCACCCATTTCTCTGAGAAGATTGGGTGGGTCGAGGGATCGGTATGTGCGATAAGCAGATCCAGGAAGATAGTGTTTCGTTGTGATTCGGTCAGACCATCTAGAAGAGAGGCGACGGTTAAGCCCACATATTGTTCTCTTCTTCGACGAACCGTCACGATGCCCACGCATACGGTAGGCGGAGTGCTGCGTGGGTTTGCGGGAGAGGGAAAGTTGCTGGCCTGGCTGAGAAAGGACTTTGCTTCTTGGATTCGGTGCGCGGAATACTGCTTTTCGTAAGCTCGATGGGGGTCGAAGAAGTAGGAAGTGGGATCGCGGGAACTCGCGGACCGATAGTAGCTGATCGAGAGGAGATATAGGATCCCGAACATGCAAAATAGTAAGCCTGTTGGGTGGAGAGATAATATCCCAAGGCGCAAGTTGGCCATTTGTGGCTTTGAAAGCTGGCCTGAAGGGCCGCAAGAATCAAGGGATGGTGAGAGGGACTTGGAGACAAAGAATCTCGTAGAGAAATAAGGTAGGGCCCAGGATCAGCGCTAGTCTGAAAGCGGCTTAGCGGACCTGGACCCGCGCCCCACCATATACTACAGTTGCAAGAGATTAAGAGCTCGTTTACTACAGCGTTGGTCTGGATATGTGCGTAAGTACGGACCGGTAAGAATCAGTAATTAGGAAAGAGATATATTACTATAACTTCTAGTAATTGCTTAATATCTATATCTAGATTAGCTAGCTACTAAATACTAGTAGGTTGCTAACTCCATCTTGTATAATCCAGTTTCTGACACCGTGAAACTCAATTCATTTTTCCAACATATCGTACATACCTCATACATGGTAATTAATTGCCACAACTAGAGGCTCAACATCGTGGACGATGTCGGCAGATCGGGCTACAGTCTGAGCAGCTTCAGCAGCTGTCCGCATTTTCAGTGGAGAGTGGCTCATCGATTTGCGAAAGATCATCGTCTTCGTCGGAATCGAATTGTTCAGCAGCCGCGGACAAGGCAAGAATTCGATTTAATTTCCAAGCCATATCTAAAAGGGCAAAACTCGGCAGGGGGTGGGTCTCCGCGTTGTCGGTCTTTACAACGAACCTGTCTCCGGTTCTCATTCGATGTCCGTCTGGCGTGTATACATATCTGCTGTCACCCCCGTCTAAACCTTCGGATGGCAATGGCGTTGTTTGCAGATCCACGATATCCAGCGGCCCATGGGGCTCTCGAGCAAGCCAATGGAACTCAGGTATTGCGGTGGAGTAGGTGTAGTCAAGCTGCTGTCGGCCGCCAATAGAGAGTAGGATTTGGTGTTGGCAGCAGAAATGGGAGAAGTGCGCCGCGCTAGCCTTAAAACGGACAGGCCGAATCATCCTATACTGGTAATAATACATTCTGTGTTCCGTCTGCAATTAGGGCGGATTGCCTAGTGAGTCGCACTGTGTATATGACTTAATACCTACCATACGGACTCCGTCTCCTCAGCCCCGCGCCACCCCTCCACAGCAAGACTGGTGCCAGCACGCCGACAAAGATGGCCAAGAACCCCAGGACACTGTTACCCCACCCGTACCCTAAGTGGTTATACATATCGTTTGCGAACAACGGAAAGGCGAAGCCTGCTAATGACCGGAGGATGGCGGTCGCGCTCATCACGGACGCGGTGTAGAGCGGATAAGTGTCGATGATGTAGAGTTGGATACATTGGAAGGCGATGATGATTCCGATGCTGGTCAAGGCGATGCCCAGGTTCGGCACGATCCACGGGACGTGGGGGTTGGCGGACCAGCCGTACCAGAACATGCCTGTGCTGACGAGGAGGGAGGCGGGGAGGAGGAGGGGGATGCGGTGTTCGGGTAGGTTAGTGTTGGTGCGGTGGTTGAGGGTTTGGTAGATCTGGGGGTGGAGTTAGGGTATTGCATAGGGGATGGGGGAGGGGACGTACTCGATCGTTTAGTCGGGCTCCAAGCTGCGTACCCAGTAGCAAGCCAACTCCGATGGAGATATAATTCAGACTGGCTATTGAGATACTCTCCCCGTAGACATCCTGCCATAAGGATGGAAATGAGGCAAGCATGAGATACATCAATCCGTAGAGAAAGGCCATGTAGATACCTAATGCTTGGATGATGATTTGGGTTCCGAGGAGGAGGAATGGCCGTGCAATGGAGGTCTTCCAGAGTTGTGTTATGGACGGTTGGGTGTGTTCGACTTGTGCGTAGAGGGACTGGTTTCCTGTTCGTTTGCGGAGGTTTTGTGCTTTTCGTTTCAGGAGGTATGGTGCGTAGGTTTCTTTGAGGAAAATGCCCAGGATGCCTACCACCCCGCTGACGATTGACATGGAGTAGAATGTCCATCGCCAGGTGGTGTACTGGGTGATGAATCCCCCCGCGATAGGGCCAATGGCTGGACCGAATAATGGGGCCAGGCTGTAGATGGCCACGGCGCTGCCTCGTTGCTCGGCGGGCCAGATGTCTGCTAGGGCGCCGTCGCCTAGCTGGATACGAATTAGCTGGGCATACTAAAGAGGGTATCAAAGGGGATGGCATACAACTAACGGCCCACTCCCCCCGAAGCCGCTCAAAAACCGAAAGACGATCATCTGTGCCGTGGACTGACTAAACCCTCCGGCAATGTTGAAGATCAAATACATCAGGTTCCCCAGCTGCAGGACCCACACCCGGCCGTACATCTCCGATAGGGGTCCGAGCAGTAGCGGACCTAATCCCCAGGCCAGCACGAAGATGGAGAGAATCATCTCTGATGCGATGGTGCTGGTGGTGCCGAATTCATGGGCGATGGCGTCCACGGCGGGCGAGACCATGGATGAGGAGATGGGAGAGACCAGTCCGAACCCGGAGACGATTAGGGTGGCGGTCCATTTTTGGCGGTAGGTCCAGTTTTGGGGGTTGGAGGGGTCGTCAGGTCCGTTCCAGGTGATCTGTGGTGTGGATAGTACCGGTTCGGATGCATGTGGGAGAACAGGCTCTTGGTTGTTGGCTGTAGAGCCGAGTTCGGGGTCTGGAGAGGTCATGATCAAGGAGTGAGTTGGTTGATTGCTCCAGGATATTTGAAAAGCCTCATACTTTATATCACTTTGTGGAAGAGGAGGGTACTCCGGACTCCGTATTTGTTGAACTCCGGACTCCGCATGATGATGTACGGAGTCCGGACTAGTTTCGAGACATTCTGGTTTCCATCTCTGCAGAATACTCCGTCTTCGATCCTGCTGTTATCGAGCCTGTTCTGTATCACTTTACCTTCCATGATCGCTCTGCTCTGGTCGTTTCTCGACCCTCCGCTGTCATCTGTCATCCTGGCACGTATGTGCTGTCGAAACACGCGAAAGGGGTCAGAATCACGGAGGGGACATGAAGTGATATAGCAAAATCTAGGTATATTTCTACCAATGGAACAGAATCTTCTCAACCAGAGTCAACTGCTCTGGGTATTCGTGCCCACAAACACGACCAGCACTGCTGCGTATGCCGCCTGCTCGAAAGAACATCCATTAGCTTCTCCAGGTAGGTCGCCATCAACACGCCAAACACCAGCACACAAACTGACGTCGAGGTGAGTGCCGTATAGCGCGTACTGTGCACCATCAGCCACATGGGACCAACCAGGAAGATACCACCTACCGAGGCCGTGAGCAAGCGTCCGTAGAAGCTTTGCAGGCGCCGGGCCTGAAGGGTAGCGTTCCGCGTGCCACCAACCGGCTGGGCACCCAGACTGCCGGGTCGACCACTCGTTTCGTCGCCGAGGGATTCTTTCCAACACCCAGGCGACGACGGAGTCGTTGGTGGTGGCCACGAACGGGTCCTGCGTGTAGACTCCGATGGCGGTAGTCGGGGGTGGACTAGAAGCTTCAGCTTTGTCTCTCGCAAGCCGCCGCGTCCGGTTCATTCCTCGACTCGCTTAGACATGTTACCCATGAATCTACCGACCGGAAGCAGACGTTTCAGTTTTCAAGGGAGTCTGTGTTATTAGTTAGGTTTTTGACTTGCAAATGCTAGATGTCTCTCAAACAGTGATTCTTCCCGGAACCCTAAATCAGTTAGGGTTGTACTTTCTTTCAAACCAACAATCCAAATCAATATTTCCTAAGCATAGAGACAGCTCTTTACAGTAACCCTCCCCTTTGACCCGTGAAGAATACTCTTCACCAGCTAATTCTAACCGACGTCAAGATCTATAAAACCAATCCATTTCACCCAACAATACCAAATCCAACCCTCACCTCTATCAAAGCCCCCGAATCCCACCCTCCCCAACAATCAACTCAACCCACCACACACCCCACAAACTTCTGCGGCCGAACCTCCCCCTCCTCGACAGGCCGATGTCTAATAATCCCACAAAACTTGGCAATCCCTTCGGTCTTCGCACCCCGGAACTCGAATATCAATCTGTCGGGAAACGTCGTCACCTCGCCGCCCGAATACACCTGGCCCGGGCTGTCCCGGTCCAACGGGAACTCCCATTTGTTGGATCCGCATTCGAAGGGGAGGCGTTCGTGGTTGGCGTAGGGGTGGGGGTACTTGTCTGGTTTGGTTGTTAGTTTTATTATTTCCTTTTGTTGGATGTATGTTTGGGGATGGGGTTGGGGTTTTGGGATGAGTCACTAGTAAGAAATAAATGAATGGATGAATGAATGATTAAGAGAGAGAGAGAGAGAGAGAGAGAGAGAGATAGTATAAAGAACGAAGGAAATGGAATATACTTTTCCCAATCATCTTCTTCACATTCGCCAAATTCGCCGCTTTCACAAACGCAGGGGTAAGTTGGCCCGATGTGTAGGTAGTTGCTTCGTAGTTGGAGGTTTTCGGACACTCGTAGGATTTATTTGGCATGCCGGCGGTTTTGAGCTTTCGGGTGCGTTTGGTGAATTCTTCTTTGGGTGTGTCTTTATTTTTGAGGTCGAGGTCGAGGTCGGGTTCGGGTTGGGTGGTGGTGTCTCTGGTGTGTTTGGCTTTGTCGTAGTGTCCGGTGAGAAAGTCTTCCAGGAGCTGCGATCCGGGATCTCGGGGGGTCTTGTGGGTGTGGGTGTGGGAGTGTGCTTGGGGGAGGATATTGTGGGCGTTTAGGGCATGGTTGATGGCGTGGCTGTGGGTTGTGGTGGTGAGGATGGACATGAGGAGGAGAAAGGGGAGGAGGAGGGTGTGTAGTGGGGAGGGCATTCTGATGTTCTGGATCAATTGGAGGGATGATGCTTGGGCTGGATGGATGGATGGATGGATGGATGGATGGATGGGAGAGTAGTCTGGGAAGGACATCTTGATGCCTTTATGTCCATAGGATGGCGAGGCTGTCAGGGCATGCTACAGTAGGACAGAAGGGGCGAAATGTAGCCATGGGGCCAAATGGTCGAGATCAAGGCTGAAAGTATCTCTCTCAGCTGAGCTGCAGCAGATGAAACTGCAATGTTGCTACTGTTTGCTGTACTACGTGTAGGATGCTATACATAGTCTGGAGACGAGGCTGAGGCCAACAGCAAACAAAGAACATCAGACCAATGACAGTCACTCCCTGTGCGACCGAACTAACTAAATCACGACTAGACCTTATGCTGTCAGCTATCACCCCAGTCTATATAATCTCACTCATCCTCCCTCCTCTTGACATTTCACCCTCTTCCAACCACCGCCCCCAAGCAAACATCAAGCATCCCAAACAGACACCATGACCTCGCTCGACGCCTTCCTCCGCGCCCAACGCGAGCAAGAATACCCCCCCGACCCGGAGATGCTGACAGCCCTCGAGGCCCTCTTCACCGACCCCTCCCTGCCCGCCTCCACGGCCGCCCGCACCGCCATGACGCAGGTCATCGCCGCCGAAGACGCCAACCCTAAGCCGAACCCCAACCTCGAGAGCTTCTGGATCCTACTGTTCCAAGCCATCGGACTATTCACCGAGCAGAATGACCGTCTACTGGAATTGATTCTTGCCATTCAATCCCTCCCCGATTGCAAGGGAGGGTTTCATAAACTCCCTGGAATTCATGAATATTTGTTGGAGTTTGTATTTGATTGTATCTCCCCATTATTTCCATCTCTATCATACATATATCTCTCCCCTTGGAGAAAACAACACAACGCTAAGTAAAACAGACGTCGACCACCCCTTCAACCTCCCCTACTCCGACCCCGAACCCGATATCACGGATCGGGCCTGGCTTCACTTTCCCCCTCATCGCGACATCCAACGTCAAGCCTGGTTGAACGTGAACCTCTTCATGGCCAAATTACACCCTCATGTCACCACCACCCCCGTCTATGGCTTTATCGGTCATGGTGAATTCACCATCCGGAAGACCCTCGAGAAAGCGCCCTGGGAGATCGTCCACCATGAGAATCTCGAGGAACATCTCTCGTTTTGGCTGGAACAGGACGAGGAGGAGTATGATAGGGAGAAAGATGATCAGATGGAGATGATTGATATCCGGACGTTGGATGGGTGGGTGCCTGCGGCGGCGGTGTGGTTTCGGCTCTGTGGGAGGGCGATGTATGAGAAGGAGGGGCATGAGATGTCGAGTGAGTGGGAGGGGTCCAAGTGGACAGGGAAGCCCGGGTGGAGTCGCGAACGGTGGGCGTTTTGGAAGGAGAGGTGGGGGTGGATTGCGCAGGTGACGGCGTTGAATCGAGGGACGAGGGAGATTGCGAGGGAAATGGTGGAGGTGATGGGGAGGGTGGGTACCGAGTAGACGGAGATGATTAGTTCTGTGGTGGCAGTGCAAGTGAGGATATGAAGGGCTGACACTCGCACCACCAGTCCACAATCCAACTATTCCATATAGAACTAACTCCCAAACTCAATCTTCCTTTTTAGTAACATTAATACACCTCAACATTACTCCCAGATCCTTCTCCACCAGGATTGCTGATAGGACACTCTTTACGCCATATAGCACATGAACAGTTGAACCTCCCCAAGAAGACATATGCTGAGCACAGAGACTTATTATCCGTTAGTATTGACCCCAAAGGGATGGAAAATGAGACGAATGACTCACTATAGTTTTAAGCATCGCATACCTGATATAGATAGATAACATCGTGGATGAAGCCGATTCTGGTGGTATCCGTGAAAATGTCTTGCAAAGTTCATGGCTTTTTTTCTCATGGTTTATATGGCTGGCATGTCCTGGTCTTCTTAGAGGTGAACTTGATAGGAGCCCGGCAACGTTACTACCAAGCATCTGACTACTCGTGTGTATGTATCTACCTTTCCATCGGTCTATGCCGACAAGGCCCAGCAACCCTATACCGAACCACCCCATCCATCCATACCTGTACACATACCTACTCCCAGTAAGGTTGCGCCCCCCCCCCCCAAAAAAAAACAAAAAAGAAAAAACTCCCTCCCTGGAACGCCAACGCCGACGATGAAAACCAGGCAGTGGGTCACGTGACCAAAAAACAACCAGCCCTACGTGGGGGTCGAACCCACAACCTCAAGATATCTGTATCTCTCTCATACACAAGAGAGTCAAAGGGACCTTCAAGATAATGTTTTTATCAGAAGTAGTAATAGAAGTCTTGCGCGCTACCATTGCGCCAGCAGGGCCTTGCTGTTGTTGGGGAGGGGAATAAATATTGTAATATGTATCTATCTGTGTCTGTGTCACTTGAGGTGGTGGCGACGACGACTTTCGTGGGGGGGATTCTATTCTGCCATGGGGTGCCACTTTACTACATACCTTGCTGGATGAATGAATGAATGAATGGATTCTGTTTAGATATATTTATTGGGTTTTATCATATAAGAGGGGGGATATTCATAGAACGATGATGGGTATTAAATTAAGTATATATATATATATAATACTCTTTATACGAAGGAAGTACGTGGTTAAAATGTAGATCTGCGTATGGAGTACATACATGCTAACTTGACTAACCCAGTTAGCTAGCTAGGTAGCTATTCCTGATGAAAGCGGAGCATACCATATTGATTAACCCCAACCAACCAACCAACCAACCTATCTATCCTCAGATAAATTTCCTCATCTATTTATTTAATCAGAAATCAAATTTAGCGAGCTGTTCAACCAACCAACCAACCAACTTTGGCTCTGGAAGGTAAGTAAGTCTGCAAAATCTAAAACGGAGTCTTATCTATCTTTTCTCGAAAACAATAATCCCTCTAAAGTAATATAATAAATACTCTTTGATGCAATGAAAATATGATTTACATTTATTGATTTTCGGAATACCTCTCTCTACTTATTGTAGTTTCTTTTCTGGTTGACTGACTGTTGGAAATATAAGTAAGAGAATTTGTTTTCTGTTTGTGTTGTGGTATGGTATTGTTGGATGTAAGACGAACTTAAGGAAGGATTTGATAGATTGGGATTTATATATCCTGGTTGTCTTTGAGAGTAGTTAAAGTACCGCACGAGTCAAAGTTATATTAGAAAAGAGGGTTCCCCTCCCGGGATAGAATTTTTTTAACGTGTATTTAATAAAGATACTTCAATATCTGATTTAGATATTAGAAGATTGGCTTGAATCTTCAAATCCTGTGAAAGAATATTATTTATATTCTCTTAGAGTAATTAATAGCCACATGATATTAATTAAATCAAATCCAAAACTTCGCTATGGTGTAGATCTATTCTTTCATGCATTCTATGGAGGTCTAAATACTCTGTAAAAGATTAATTCAATATATCTGATACCACGAATCCTGTGACATATTTTAGAAAGATCCAGAGTTCAAAAACTTGCAGCGCGGTGACAATTCCCCATCCATGGAATAGAGCAATAAAGACTGCCCTGGATTCTGAAATAGCTTGGCCATGTTGACGGATTATCTGATGCCAAGGAAGAAATTAGAAAACACTGGTTAATATATAGATATCCCTGGTCTGGATTTCGATCATCGGTTATAAGATTGGCATATTCTATGGGACATCCCATATCTTATTATTATTGTGTTGTTGGTCATTGCTGTATTCTCCCTCTGAATACTCCCAAAGCTGATTGTTGTAATCTGCTGATGTTTAAGATTCCGAATTGCTTTGTTTATATATTCCATTTCACGGTTTCAACCATGTTTTCGTAACTTCAAGCGGACTGTGCTGTTCGCTGATACTTTCCAACTCTTCAGCTACGCCTGACTGAGCCAGCCAGGTAAGGCGTTCTTCGTGATATTGTTAATCGTCTGGAGATAGTATAAAGTCTCTATAGAGATCAGGAAACATAAATTGATCCTGTACGGTAGATCCTAGAATAAACCATTTGTTAAACCCCATTCCATGATCGTTATAAGAATAGTCAACATACCTATTGAATTTCCCGAGCCCACTTTTCATAATCATACATTGGTGATTCCATGATAAGAATTATCCCCGCTGGAGCGTTTCGTATCGAGTAAGTAACCTAACCAGCCCTCAGCCTGCTTATTTTCCGTCCAGGAGTCGAGCGTGCTGTTACTGTCTTTAAGGAAACAGACAGACAGATCGTACTTCTTCTCTCAATAGCCTTTATCGTTGCAAACCCCGACATCGAGGTACTTTTTTTCTTTTTGCAGTCGGATATTATATACCCTTTTTTGTTTGCAATAAACCCATGCATGGTATTGTATTGCATACTAGGCAAATTTGATCGTGACCCCATAGCAACCATCCACCCACCCCTTGAGCAAAGAGCAATATTTCGTTTGAGGGAGCAGCGTCTGCAACTTTCAGTAATCGAGTAGCAAGGAAGAAATTAGATCCCCTTTCCCCTACCCTACCCTACCCTACCCTACCCAGTGGGGCCAGCTAGCCTAGCTAATAGAATAAATTCCCTAGCTAGAGATATAATTCACCATGTCGACACTTCACACCCACTAGACCTAGCCAGACAAAGAGTATATATAATATCCCAGGAGGCATAAGGGATAATATTCATTGCCCTGGGGTTTGTTTTCCCCTGGTGCTTGTTTCATCATTGAGGGAGTGTAGTGTCTCACCTCACCTCCACCACCATGATATAATTAATCCGATATGAGTATGAGTCTTCATCATCATGGTTTTGATCTTGTAGGTAGGTGGTTTAGGGTGGGGGTCGAAGACTTGAGAATGTTGAATGGATGAGGGTGGTAATGATGAATCAAATAGCAGGGTCAGATGGGGGAGGGGGGGGCTTGGTGGAGGTGTAGGTTTAGTGTAGGTGTGATAGATTATATACCACCCTGCGCGGGAAGCTTCCTTTGTATGAAAGGGAGGATCTGTAGGATCCTCAGGCAATCTCCCTCCACAGATCTGAACTTATCCTGGACTGTGTGTACTATTCATGGAAATTACCCTGGGAGTGAGTGATTAATGCGTGTAGGATACTCAACCTCGATGGATCTACCCGTTTAAAGCTGATAAATGATAGCGTTCTGAGTTAGGGCGGTTGGAATTCTAGTCTTTTATTACATGGCGGAGTTGGTAGCTCGATAGATACCTGGAGGGTTTACATATGATTGAGGAGATCATGCCATGGTTAGGATTTTATGTAATGAATGTCATGGATGAATCACCCATCCATCGATCCTCTAGGTTCGGTTCAGTTCTGATTCTGATTCTGTGATTGGAATGGGATTAGAATTAGGTTGGGATTCTTTGTTCCCAAACTCTATTACTTATTGAATAGGATTGGGATTGTTCTAGATGCAGTGGTGTCGTTCGTGTTCGGATATAATTAAAGCGGGGAATACCTACCCATCCCATCACCTCAATTCTACACTGCTAGTATTATATTCATTTTCTTTCTAATCAAGAAACTCTCTCTATTCCCTTATCAGTTAATTCCCACCACGGAAAAGATATGTAAGCAAGTAACCTAGTCTATGTCAACCCCCACCACATATCCTGTCCCCAGTTTAACAGATCCATCCAGGCCATATCCATATCCATATCCATACTCTCCAACCGAGGCTCATCCATGTGCTCCGGGGCAATCACTGAGCTGCTACTCGACGAAGCCAACACTCTCCCAAGAACATCCCGCACCACTCGCCTCGCCTGCAACGACATGGCATAGTTTGCCTGTCCAGGGGGCACATACGTCTCCAGGAAGAAGACGAAGATGCTGAGTTTTTGGATGATTTCGGCGCGGTGGAACTTGTTTTCTTCGTCTGACCTTATCCCTGGTTCTGGCTCTGGTTCTGGGGGGGTGGTGGTGGTGGTGGAGGAGTTCGATAGCTAATACCCCCGCGCAGGGAAGGGCATAGTAACATAACTATTTATATCAGCTTCCATCTCATCATCAGAGCAAAGTTGGCGATCGAGGACCTACCGACGAATCCACCGGTACGAGAGCAGAAAACGTCCTATCCGGTTTGGCGATATCGGCGATCCGGTCGAGGGTTAGGGAGAGGGTTTCGTGCGCGATGCGGATGAGTGGGTGTGAGCCGATCCCTGTGCGTTTTACCGAGACGCGGTATAAAAGGAATTCGGTGTAGAGAAAGTCGAGGTGCATGGATTGGATGGATGGATCGGTGCTGTTGCTCGGGGTCCAGTGGAGGAACGGGGGGAGGGTGGAGCGGATTTGGCGGGTGGAGGTACATAATTCTCTGCTCGGGTTAGTGAAGGAATGTAGGTGTCTGGGAAGACTTGCTCAATTCGTTGTGGGAGGTTGTCGAGTTCACGACACGAGGTCACTTCGAGGACGTTCTCTCGGAGTTTCGCAATCATCAACCCCACTCGTGGATGGGCGCCCTTGGATAAAAATCCCTGTCGGTTCCATCCAGTTGCATCCAGCTCACGCAGGGCAGCGTCTCGAGTCGGCTCATCCGCAATCATCTCCGCGTAGCTGAGATCCAGAGGCAGCAGCAGATCGCAATACCGATGGGAGAGGCGCGGAGGACGCCCCAACACTATTGCCAGCTCTTTATCAATCATGTATCCGGCGGCCATGGCTCGTTTGCGCAATTCAGCGAGAAAGAATGGGACCGTTGGATCCGCAGGGTCCGGCTCGTGCAGGCCCAGAGCAAACGCCATGGTCGATGCATCGCCCAGCAGTTTCCACGCTCGGTGATCTACCACGGTCAGTCATGCATCGAGCCCGCAAAGGACTCTTACCAGTGTTGCCCCACAGAATACTAACAAGAATGGTCTGCTGGAACAGCAGCCAGGTCGGAGGCTCGCTGAGAACCCCCCCGCTCTCACACAGCTGGATACACGTCGTCGCCATGCCCGCCATGCGCGACTGCAACGCACGTTTCTCCATCGCCTTTCCATCCCCGACAAAGACTGGATGCTCGCCGCGAATATGATGGATGGAGGCCCCGGTAATGGCAAAGAGCAATCCGATGCCCTCCCACCGGGCCGCCAGCAATCCGATATACTCGGCAAAAGTCATGTCAGGGTGCACCACCATGGGAGCATGGCTATTGCGGAAGATGGTCTTGGCCAGCTCATCTAGCCCCTCCGTGTGGTGCTGGAGCTGACGGATATGATCGACTAGTTCCTGGACAAACGGAGCACCGAATGCCCAGGGCTTGAACAGCGAGGCATACCGCGCGTCACAGATCTCCTTGTACCAGGCCAGGTCATCCAGACGCTGCAGCACCTGGACCCCTACTGCCACCTGCTGGGGGTCGACTGACCTTGGGGATGGAGCAACCGGATCTTCCGGTGGCAGGTCGATGCCCCGAGGGCTGGTGAGCCCTAACCAACCCTGGGGACGGGGATTACACTCGGCTGGGCCCTGAAGTGAATGGCCCTGAAGTGAATGCCCCTGTGATGTCTGTCGAGTCTGGCGCCGGTCGGGTCGGGTCATCGGGGCAGGATGGTAGATGCACCGCGCCGCCTGGCCGCGCCGGGCACAGCGCCCACACACCGGCACCTGGTGGTCACATCGCAGCTTGCCCTTGCGGCACGGCTCGCACGACGACAACTGGATAGAATATTGGCTATATATGTACACTGACCAGCAACTCCGCGCTAAACACAATGGGTATCATAATATATACAAGACTAGTCCGACCCCTCCGGCCACGGCGCCAACTCGTGCATCAACCCCCCGTTCCGCTTGCTGGGATCCGGCAGCTGCACCGTCGGCAGCGGTTCCGACACGACGCTGCGCCGCCGCGACAACACGCCGCCCACCGACGGGTTCTCCTTCTCGCGCGCCACCACCGTCGCCTTCACCCGGCTGCGTCGCCGGTGGTGCCGCAGGTGCTCGTTCGGCACCGGGTCCACCTGCTTCTTGGCCGCCGGCACCACGTTCAGATACACGGGGAAGAGCGCCCCCGCGCTGAACAGCGCCACCAGCACGCAGTACGAGTAGCGCACCCCGCCCGCCACCTGCGCCGCGTACTGCGCAAACGGGAAGAAGGCCCCCCCGCTGATGGCCACGGTGAGCAGCACTGTCGCCGTCTTGGTATGCCGCCCCGTGCCCCGCAGCGAGATGGCGAAGATGATGCTGAACGCCCCGCTCTCGAACAGGTACACCATCTGCGCCATCGCCTCGGCCGTCCGCCCCGTCATCTTCATGCACAGCACCGAGAACACGATCATGCCAATGTACGACAGCATCAGGATCCACCGCGGTTTCAGGAACCACTGCAGAAAGGCGGCCAGGAAGCGACCGATGGCAAAGACCGTGTGGGCCACCGTGAGTTGTTCGAACGGGCTGAGGGCGGACGTGGGATGCACCGTGCCGACGTAGTCGCTAAAGCTCATCGACAGCACCTCCTGGCCGGCCACGTAGAAAAACTGCGACCACACCCCCAGCGCCAGCGTCACCCACACCACCGGGATCCCCACCACCGTGGCCCGGTTGTCGGCGCGCCGGCGGTTGGCCAGCTCCTCCAAATCCTCGTCCGACGCCTCCGGGATGGGCAGGTAGTAGAACGCCAGGGCGAGCAGCACGTCGAACAACGCGATCCCCAGATACGTCCACTGCACGTCGACCAGGGCGCTCACGTCCGTTACGCTCTTGAACAGCACCTTTTTGGCCAGCAGCGGCGAGACCGCACTGCCAATGGCCTGCACGCCCTGCGAGATGTTCAGCCGGATCTCCGAGTTCTCCAGCGGTCCGCACAGGGCAATAAACGGGTTGGCCGCCGTCTCCAGCACGGCCAGCCCGCACCCCACAATGAAATTCGACACGGCAAACGCGGCGTACGACGACAGCACGGCCGACGGCCAGAAGATCAGCGTGCCGCAGGCGTAGATGCACAGGCCGGTGATAAAGGTCGACTTGAATCCCCACCGCTTCAGCACCACCCGCCCCACCAGCGACGGCGCCACGAGGTAGCCCCCAAAGTACACCGCATGTAACCCAAACGACCGCCAGACGTCCAGCCGCAGAATGTCCTGGAACTGCTCGTTCAAAATGTCCAGCAGGCCGTAGGCAAACCCCCAGAGGAAGAACAGGATGGTCGTCAGTGCGATCGGAGTAATGGACTCCTTGTTGCTGAGCTTGAGCATGTTGGCCGGCTTCTTCATGTTGACGAAATCGAAAAAGGTGATGCTCGGGGGATACGACGTGTTGGTGGTGACGGTGTTGGTTCGGTTTTCGACGTCCGGAGGCCCGTCCGGCGCGGTGCTCAGGAAGTCGGCCAGGTCGAGGCGGCCCGAGGCGGCCTGGCTGCTGTGACTCTCCGACTGCGACTCCTTCCGGGCGGTGGGCGCGGACACGGTTGGGAGCTCCGGCGAGGGATCAGGGGCGGGCAGGGGGAGGTCGGTGGCTTGCGAGCTCTCATTCGTGTCGCGGATCAATTTCGGAATGAGTCGCGCGACGAGCGGCTTGAGACTAGGAACGCAGGCACAGATGATGGAGACGTTGACTTCGATGACGGACCACATGAACGAGAGCGCGCCATACCCTGGGCCGTCAGCCGGTTACACGGGTGGGGGATGGGACAGGGACCTACAGCTCAAATCATCGCCCGGGGTATCCTGGAGGTGAACCTCGCGCGACGCAATCTGCCGGGCGGTGGCCGCATCCTGAATATACGCAATGCGGATGACGTCGACGACCGCCACGAAGAAGCCGAAACTGAAGGTGATGACGAGGATGATTTTTTGCTTCCGCGGGAGACGCATCTGGGTGAGGATGGGATTGGGGAGGAAGAGTATAGCCAGATCGGTGACGATGTTGACCGGCGAGGAGGACAGGTAGAGGGTCAGGATGTCGATGCACTGGGCGCCGGCCGGCAAGGGATACGCCACGGCGGCGCTGACGGGGCGACACTGGAACACATTGACCAGGGTCAAGGCGAACCCAGCAGCGTTGACGACCACGAGGGTGACGTAGTTGGCCCAGCGAAAGACCTTTTCGCCCTGGGTGAGGGTGAGGTAGAAGACGAGGATGGAGGTTTTGACGGCCATGAGGGCCGGGTTCTGGGGAGGTCAGAGGGATCGATGGGCGGGCGCAGGCGACTCACGTAGAGGACGGTGAAGGCATAGTCGGCGCGGTTGAGGCCGGGGCGCTGATCGGGGCGAATGTCGACATCGTGCAGGCCGAGGCCTTGCCGGGTGGCATAGAAGAGCGAGAAGGAAAAGCCAAAGTCGAGGACCTAACGGATGAGCGGAATCTAAAAAGGAGCACGGCTGAACACCTACCCAGGCCAGGAGCATCAGATAGTCATGCAGGGCCACCTTCTGGACGATAAAGATGCGCGAGACGAAGCGGAGGGCCACGAAAACGGTCGCGATGACGAAGAAGACGATGGAGACGACGAGGACCTCGGGCCGTTGGTCTTCCATGGCGGTTAGAAAGGCAGCGGAGGGGGACGAGGGGGGAGGGGAGGGGCCATGGTTGGATCAGAGCATGATATATACGAGGGAGAGGAGCACTGAAGCCGAGTGCAGCAACGAAGAGGACGAGGCAGAGCAAGAGTCAGCGTAAGAATGAAGAGAACAGAAAGTGGATGAAGAAATTGAGGGGAAGCGGAGACCAACCGGAATTAGTGCGTGGGTCCCCCCGGGGATTCAGGGCTTAGATAATAGGCTTTGCCCAGAGCGTGTTTGTTGTGATTATTGACGATGATCCAAATATGATGGGCCGGTCGGCTGATCCCTTGCGTGTGCGCCAAGAATGAAGCTGTTGCTGCCATTCACTTCCTTTACAGCCAGCCATCCAGCAGCCAGACTGCCACAGGCCCCCTGCCACTGCCACAGGCCAGGCCTCCATGTCCGAGTGGAACCAGTATATCCTCGCCAGGCGTCCAGGATATCCATGGATCCCAACTCGGGGCTGAGGGAAGACCGTTTCGCTGGTCAAACAGACGAGGCTGCAGGGGGATGAAGGATGCATGGGATGGGCTCAATGCCCCATTATTGATGCTGCCGCCCGACCAACCCTAACCGGGGCCAGACCAGGAATGCGCATCTCTGCACCCGGCCAATGTCTTTGCCTATCACATGGAATCGCTAAATGCTCCAATTCGACCGTCCCGGCCAGCAAGATGCATAAAGCCCCGAGGGGCACCAGGTGAGTGCTCTGCACCGTCCTGATGAAGCCCGCTCTGCTACTTATGGGCCTGGCGATAGGCAGCCGGGCAAACTGGACGGAGCCAGTTTGGGACGAAGTGCGGGCTGCAAGCAGCTGCGTCGCCTGCGAGGTAGTCTTCCCGCCGCCTGGCATCCCCGCTGACGCCCACAGGCCCTCCTCCGTTCCCTCCAGAAGGTCGCTCGTCGGGGGCCTTTCGCCCTGGAAACCGTCGTGACCAATTTATGCATTCGAAGCAAGGTACATGTGGTCCGATGGTCCAGGTCGATGCTAATCTCAGCAGGTTTACGACGCCGACTTTTGCGCCGGTCTGGTGGCCTCGCAAGTGCCCAGCGCGCACTATGTGCTCAGCCAGCTGCAGATTCCATCCTCTACCGCGCAGACCTTTTGCGCCAGCGTGTTGGACCTCTGTCCTCCGCCGCCGCCCCGGCCTTTTAACCTAACCCTACCTCCTTCTCCTCCTCCTGCTGCTGCTGCTGCCACCACCAACACCAACACCAACACCATCCGCATCGCCCACATCACCGACACCCATGTCGACCTCCTCTACACCCCCGGATCCAGCACCACCTGCCGCAAGCCCATCTGCTGCCGGCCCGACACCCCGCGTGATGCCCCGGGCAACACGGCCAAGCCCTGCCCAGCCTGGGGGCACTCCCGCTGCGACCCCCCGCTGCGCCTGCTGGAGAGTATGATCTCCGCCGTGCACGCCCTGCAACCCCACCTGGCCCTGTACACGGGCGACGTCGTGCCCCATGACATCTGGAACGAGAGCCAGCCCTCGGTGCTCCGCAGCTTCAACACCACCTATACCACCCTGCAGACCCTAAACTGTCCGATCTTCCCAGCCATCGGCAACCATGACACCCACCCCGTCAACATCTTCCCGGTCAGCGACACCGTCCCAGCCCATCTCAACCCCCAATGGGCCTACGACGATCTGGCAGCCCACTGGCGAGCCCTCCTCCCAGACCCAGACCCAGACCCAATCCCAATCCACCACGGCGCATACTCCTCCACCATCACCCTCCCCAACACCACCACTACCCTCAAAATCATCTCCTACAACAGCAACCTCTACTACCGCCTCAACCTCCTCACCTACACCACCCCCATGTCCCCCGACCCCATGAACCAATTCGTCTGGCTCATTGCCGAACTCTCCTCCGCCGAACACCTCGCCCAGAAAGTCTACCTCATCACCCACATCCCGTCCACCAGCAAAGATACCCTCCCGGAATATGCCTCCTACCTCGGGATAATCTTCCGGCGGTTCAAACATACCATTGTGGGTGTATTTTGTGGTCACGGTCATATTGATACGTTTGATTTGATTTATGGGAGTGCTGAGGGAGAAGCGGAGGTGGTCGAGTTAATGGCCCCGGCCATGACACCTACCTCGGGACTATCTGCTTTTCGGATTTTTGATGTTGATGTAAATGGGTGGGAGGTTTGGGATTATGGGGTTTGGGTGGGGATTCTTCCTTCTCTTTCTCTTTCTCATCCTCATCTACTTGATATACCCTCCTCCTCCTCCTCCTCCTCCCTCTCTCCTTTTTCTTCTTCTCGCCCCCCCAATAATAATAACCCCGACCACCCAATCTGGATAAAATATTACTCGGCCCAGGATACCTACGGTCGAGGAATATCAAATCCTGCCCCTGATACTACCACTAGTATCACTACTATCATTTCTCCTGTTGTTGCTGCTGCTGCTTCTCCTGCTACTATTTCTCCTGCCTCTCCTTCCCCTGCTTTCCCCGCTGCTGCTGCTGCTGGTGATAGTACTAGCAATCTCGGAGCCCGTTTCTGGGCCCACTTAACAGATGCCATGGACCAGAACCACCACATCTTCCAACAGTATTGGATGAGACGAACCCGTGGATGGCATGTGCCGGTTTGTGTGGGCGGGTGTGTGGATAGGGAGATTTGTCGGTTGAGGGGGGGGTGTCAGTCCAAATCTTCTTCTTCTTTGGTATCTATGGTTGGGGGGAGGGGGGAGGAGAGTGGTTATGGTGATGGTGGCGGGGACTGGGATTGGGAAGGCGGTGCGTTGGAGAGGTGGTTGCGAAAGGTTCAAGCAGGGTATTAGTAGATTATGGTTTGAGTTACGTAGTTGGAAATTGAGTCTTGGGAATGGTATGGTATATGGTCAGTCCCCGGGACCAATCTAACAAAGCTAAGGTATAAACAAGAAACAATCATAAGTGGGTCAACGAGTGACAAGAAGGGTAATCAAAAGCAAAGTCCGTCACATCAATCACTCAAGTAGCATCTACTCGATATACCACTTCGCCCCCGTCAACCGACCCGCAGAGAAACTGGCAAAGTTCTCAAACAGGTGCTCCGACAGATCAATCGACACATCGTCACAGCCCATGCACTTGTCCCACACCGTACCCGTCTTGGTCACCCCGTTATAGGTAATGTGCACCGTCTTGCCGCAGTCCTCGTCCGTCATGATGCCCACCGGCAGCGCAATCACATCGTCCGTGCTTCCGTCGCTGTACTTGCCACACGAGCCCAGACCGGCCACGTAGTAGGTCAGATCACCCGTGCAGGGAGACGAGTCGGAACAGCTGCCACTGTAGCCACTGCTGCTTCCACTGCTGCTGCTGCTGCTGCTGCTGCTGGCGGAGGTGGTCGCGGCGGCCGCAGCGGTGGTGGTGGTGGAAGTCGACTTGGCCTCGGAGGTGGTGGTCGGCTTGGAGGTGGTCGGCTCCGGGGTCCACCAGACGGTGGTCGAGGTGGAGGTGGAGGTAGAGGCAGAGGTAGCCCAGGTCTCAGGCGAAGGAGTCCACCAGACGGTGGTCGAGGTAGAGGTGGAGTGGGGTTGGTAGTTGACAGATTGCTCAGGCTGGCTGTTACCGGGGGCCTGAACCTCGGAGTCGGCCGTGGGAGTGGCCGCGGCGGCAGAGTTGCCGTAGATGGTGGTGGTCACATCGACCGTGGTCCAAACGACCGAAGTAACAGTCTCGTAGACAACGGTGGTATCGCGCTTGTCGACGGGAGCGGCAGAGCCAAAGGCGGCAAAGAGAGCGCCAGCCAGGGCAAGAGACTTGGAAAGAGGGGCCATTGTGTTGTTGTTGAGATTTTTGTAGAGTTTTGTAGTTTGGTAGTTTGGTAGTTTGGTAGAGTTTGGTAGAGTTGTGTTGGGTATAGAAGGAAGGTTCGGTTGATTCAAGGGTGATCAGTTGCTCTGGTCGACAGAGTGTGAGTGTAAGGAATGAGACTGCACAGCAGTATGGCGCAAGGAACCCAAGGAGTGGGGGTTAAAGAAGGAATGACCGAGTGTCAAGGAGAGACGGACTGAGTGGTGGAAGAAGAGGAGAAAAAAGCGAGCGAGTGAGGGAACGGCCAGTATTTGTATTGGGCCCGGGGGGTGGTGTGGTGTGTGGTACCTGGTATGGTATCTTTGGTATGGGGTTCTTGAAAGTGAAAGCAACGGATCCACCCTCCATCATCCCGGAAGACACCAACAATCACACCTCCAAAGAATGAATGAATCCCGAGCATGATCCACCCTCCCCTCCGATCCACCGACCCACGCCACTACACTCGTGAACCCTCGATCTCCGCCAATGCCCGTTAGGCAGCCTCAGCCCGACCTCACCGGTTCTCTCAGGGCATCGCCGTGGTTGGCAGTCAGTCGGACGCGGCCCGGACCAGCTGGCTTACTGCCCAGTTTCATTGGGACTACCACCTCGTACCTGACGCAGCCATCTCATCGTACAGCTGCTCCACAAAAGCAAAGAAAACCAGGCACCCTTGGCAGGGCCTTGATCGGAATGCTCGGGGCAGACCCAGCAGTTCGGCTGATTGGCGGCCCCCGGTGACGCCGGTGTCTCACCAAGCCGTTCCTGACTGACACACACGGTGATGATTGGCGGGCGGGATCTTAGCGGGTGCGGTTCATGGATTGACTTTTGACTGGCTCAGCCACGACTGACTGACTGACTGACTGACTTTGGGTTGGACTTTTTTTGGTTTGGACTTTGTGTGCGCTGTGCGGGCTGGGTTTCCGCTGGGCTCATTGCTCACGGCTCAGGGGGATCAGCGTGGCTGGTACCTATAATTGTGACAAGCCACATCTGCCACTGCACAAATGGCGTAGTGAACCAGTACCAAGGACATACTGGTAATAATCAGACAACTGTCTCACTGTGGGTGGCAAATCCGGTCAAAGAAATCAGAAGTATTGACGAGTTGACGTGTCGCACCATCTCGTCAGCGGCAGGAGGTTCAGGCCAGCTGCCCTACTGGTGGGCTGCAGAGTCCAGCCGAGTCGATGGTTCTGCTGGGGCGCTAGTCTCGGGCATCGGCGCCACCAACGATCAATGAGATGAGTTATTCAGTGATTCACAAACTGAAATCTAGACAGTCGGGCGAGACGCCAAGCCCGCAATCCGTCATTCGCGTGGCGCTCGGTCCTCGTTATGTATCTGCCAGACTCCCTGTATCTATCGACTCAATAGATACACAGGTACTCGTACCACCGGAGTATATCTCCACAGATCGGGGCATTCCATTCCCAGCACATTCCTCCGATCGACCACGGACTGTGCGATGCCATCACAAACAAACAATTCCCCGACAATACCCCTCCTATACCTATCTGCCTTGTACTCATGAACACACCTGAAACCAACCAACACACACACACAGAGAGAGAAACCGCCTGATCCTTCGCCCTACCACCAAACCAACCACAGGGACGTTGTTCCTGATCCAGACCCCAGACCGGAGTTCAAACAAACTAGCCCCCGAATCCAGCCCCATTCTACCACCTCACTAACTGCTTACAATGATGGGAAATGAAAGGTATGAGGCGCAGGTACCCGTTGCTTATGCTGCCTATATTCTGCTACCTATATTCTGCTACCTATATTCTAGCTATGCTATAGTATCTATAGTTAGACAGACCTATTTACAGGTATGTATCTATGAAGGGATGTAAACAGCCCCATCCAACACTCGTAAACTATTATTAATATAATATACTATAGGAATAGGAATAGGAATAGGAATAGGCACAGTGATGAATGGGAAATGAACAACCCGCCCGATTGCAAAACCCTCCGAACCCCCTCATTTCACCACCACCACCCTTTCATTCAATCCCAATACAATTCAGCTAGGCCAGGTAGAGTTAAATAGTCAGCTAGATAGTTCCTCAACCAGTCCAATATGACTAACAGACCGTCTCGGTTCCCTAGCGAGTGTCATGCCAAGGGTTGGTTTGGCACTTTGAACTCTATCTGGGTAAGGATTAGGTCGCGATAGTCCTACGTATCTATCTAAAATGATGAATGTGGGGATGTGTGGATGGAATGGGATGGATTAAGCGAAGTGAATACTACCTAAATCAATATGAATTACTATGAATATAACTAGTATTACTAAATACTAATATTATAGCTAGGTGGGTAGGTAGATAGGTAGGTAGGTAGGTAGGTAGATAGCTAGTTCCTAAGTAAGCCGAACGAGCAAGGTTCAGTAGATAGAAGTAAGATAAAAGTCAAAGATGTCATATCCCCCCATCATCCATGGAACCTCCCAACCCCACAAAATAAACGCATCGTTACGTAGGAATATGATCTACTATCTATCTATCTATCACCTACCTACTCTTATTCCTATTACTATGTATGTAGGTAGATAGATAGGTAGGGATGTAAACTCGCCACAGTGGATGTAATTTCCATCGACCTCAAGACCCAAGACCCAAGACCCATGACGGTCCAGATGCAATCCCCACGAACGTCATGGGAGTCTATGATTCATCTCTACTATCTCTATCTCTATCTCTATCTCTTGTATTATTATAAGACCATTTCCCACAGGGTACTATTCCTTTTTACATCTAATTACTGCAACTACATCCACACTCAGTGACCTTGATTAACCCCCTCAGTTTTAAATATCACGACTCGACATATATTCACATTCACGTCGTATGTCTCATTTCCACAAACCATAATAGTTCGGATATATACTCACACTAACTCTCACATTCATAGGAGATGGACGCCATTCGCCAAAACATTGAAAACGCCAAGGCCAAGGGCAAGGAATATTATGATAGTATGGTGGGGGATCAGTCGAGTATGTCTCTTCCTACTCCGTATTCCTCTAGTTTATAATGTATGAGGGAGGGTGCTAAAGGTGGTGGTGGTGGTAGACTCCGGCTCCACCAATTATACCGATCAGGCCAAGGATTACTATAATAAGATGATGGGCCAGGGTATGTTCTCTCTCCTTCTGTCGGGCAATAGGGTGCTAATGCAATGATGCATGCAGGCTCCGAGTACTCCGACCAGGCCAAGGACAAGGCCAGCGATCTCATGGACAAGTCCAAGAACTACGTTCCCGAATCCAAGGGCGATCATTAATCTCAGTATACCAAGTAATAAAATAAATACCATGAATAAATTCCTATGTATCAAATATCATATCCCATAACCATAGCATCAATCTCGTGATATATTACACCCAACGCCGTCCATTCCATATGCTTAACCCTGGCACATCACACACGCTTCCTTGTTCTCAATGCTGCACTGGAGCACTTGCTGCGAGTAAATGTCGTTCTCCCGGTCGGCGTTCTCCTGGCTGTCCTCCTCCGGTCCATTCGACTCCGCAAGAGGCCGGGGGCTGTTCTCACCCCCCGTGGGGCCGTTCTCGCTGAGGCCGTTGGCCTGGCTCTGGTCGCGGGGAACAGCAGAGTACGTGCTCGAGGCCACACCCACCGCCCGCTTCTTGAACGACGAGTTCGCACGGGCCACATTGGTGTCCTCGACCTTCAGCTGCTCCTGGTCGACCGTGAACTGGATCGGGGCAGAAGCCGCCATCGTACGCAGGTAGTACATACCCGTCTTCAGCCCCATCTTCCAGCCAGCAAAGTGCATGCTGGTGATCTTGCCCATGGTGGGCTCCTTCAAGTGGATGTTGAGGGACTGCGACTGGTCGATGAACGCACCACGGTCGGCGGCCATCTGCAGGATCGTCCGCTGCGAGATCTCCCACACCGTCTTGTACAGCGCCTTGATGTCCGCCGGCACGTTGGGGATGTTCTGCACCGAACCACCCTCCGCGATGATGCGGTTCTTCATGTTGTCCGACCACAGGCCGAGGTCGACCAGGTCCTTCAGCAGCCAGGGGTTGACCACCTGGAACTCACCCGCCAACACACGGCGAGAGTAGATGTTCGACGTGTACGGCTCGAAGCACTCGTTGAAGCCCAGGATCTGACTGGTGCTGGCCGTGGGCATCGGAGCCACCAGCAAGCTGTTGCGGACACCGGTCTGCGCGATCTTGGCCTTGAGAGCGTCCCAGTCCCACAGGTCAGTAGGAGTGCGGTCCCACATGTCGTACTGGAGGATACCCTGGGAGACAGGAGAGCCCTCGTACGTCTCGTAAGGGCCGAACTCCTTGGCCAGGTCGGACGAGGCGGTCAAACCAGCGTGGTAGATGGTCTCGAAGATCTGGATGTTCAGCTGACGGGCCTCGGCCGAGTCGAAGGGCAGGCGCAGGGCAAGGAACGCATCCGCCAGACCGTTGACTCCCAGAGCAATGGGACGGTGGCGGAAGTTGCTCTTCTTGGCCTCCGGCACGGGGTAGTAGTTGATGTCGATGATCTTGTTCAGGTTGCGGACCAAAACCTGCACCACCTCGTGGAGCTTGCCAAAGTCGTACTCGCCGCGGACAGCGTCGACGAAGGTGGGCAGGGCCAGCGAGGCCAGGTTACAGACAGCAACCTCATCCGGAGCAGTGTACTCCACGATCTCCGTGCAAAGGTTGGAGCTGCGGATGGTTCCCAGGTTCTTCTGGTTGCTCTTCCGGTTGCAGGCGTCCTTGTACAGCATGAAGGGGTTTCCAGTCTCGGTCTGGGCCTCCAGAATGGCGTACCACAGCTTCTGGGCCTTGATGGTGCGACGACCACGGCCTTCCTTTTCGTACCTGGACGCAATTAGCAACGAACGAGACGCAGGGTTCAAGCAAAACTTACTTCTCGTAGAGCGCGTCGAACTCGTCTCCGTAGACATCAGCCAGACCAGGGGCCTCGTTAGGGCAGAACAGAGTCCATTCACCGTTCGCCTCAACCCGCTTCATGAACAGATCCGGGGTCCACAGAGCGTAGAACAGATCACGGGCGCGAACCTCCTCCTTACCGTGGTTCTTACGGAGATCCAGGAACTCGAAGACATCCGAGTGCCAGGGCTCAAGGTAGATGGCAAAAGCACCGGGACGCTTGTTGCCACCCTGGTCGACGTAGCGGGCAGTGTTGTTGAATACCCGGAGCATCGGCACCAGACCGTTGGAGGTACCGTTGGTACCGCCAATGTAGGATCCGGTGGAGCGGATACGGTGAACGTTCAGACCGATACCACCGGCCGTCTTGGAGATCATAGCGCAAGTCTTCAAGGTGTCGTAGATACCGTCGATGCTGTCCTCCTTCATGTCGACCAGGAAGCAAGAGGCGAGCTGAGGCTGGGGAGTACCCGCGTTGAAGAGAGTCGGGGAAGCGTGGGTGAAGTACTTTTGAGACATCAAGTGGTAGGTCTCGATGGCCTTCTCGATGTCGGTGCCGTGGATACCAACGGACACACGCATCAGCAGGTGCTGAGGACGCTCGGCCACCTTGCCGTTGATGCGCAACAGGTATGACCGCTCCAGGGTCTTGAAGCCGAAGAAGTTGTAGTTGAAATCACGGTCGTAGACAATCGCCGAGTTGAGCTCGTCGGCATGTTTCATGACGGTCTCATATGTTTGTTTGGAAATCATTGGTGCAGGATTGTTGTTCTTCGGGTTGACATAGTGGTAAAGATCTGAGATGGCCAGCGAGAATTGCTTCTTGGTCTGCTTGTGGAGGTTGGAAACGGCAATACGAGCGGCGAGGATGGCATAATCCGGGTGTGTGACGGTCATGTACGCAGCAGTCTCGGCAGCCTGTCCAAATCAGCACTGCACTGTTCCATGGTGGCAAGATACATACCAGGTTGTCCAGCTCAACGGTGGTGACACCCTGGTAGACACCAGATATGACCTTTTGAGTAATAGCAGCAGCATCGACATGCTCGGGGTCAAGGCCGTAACAGAGCCTCGACACACGAGCCGTGATCTTGTCGAACTGCACGCGTTCTTTGCGTCCATCTGCATCCACGCGTTAGCACTGCGTGGAAAATCCATGCTCATTCATTGTTCATGAACAATGTCTAGTCCACCGGATTTATCTGAACGACTCACCTCTCTTGTAGACAAACATTTTGGAGACAGAAGGATGAAACGGGAAACAAAACTAGAAAGGGTATATGATATAATATTAGGGTAGTAAGAAAGAAGGCAGGCAGATTTTGATGAATGGAGAGAGAAAGTCGTCACAAAAAAAGTCCTGGAGACAGGAGCTGAGGAGGAGAGATGGGAGAAAAGAAGACGGAGGGGCAGGAGGGTAGATATTTGATGTCGCCGGGGCCAACGCGTGCCGGTGGATATCCACGCGAATTTTCGTGTTTGGGCTAAATGGGCTGCCCTTGCGTACCACCGCGACGAGCGCGGTCACGTGCGCATGGGGTCTTACAAATCAGCGCCGAGGGTCGGACGCCGTATATCCGTTTGCAGGAGGTTTCTTTGTCGACTACGGAGTATCTACGGAGTATTGATCACGATTTCCAAGCACCAGCCCCACTCTAGGTAACTGCAGGGTCGTTCGCTGCCTACAGCAAGGCTCCTGTTCATTGTACCAGAGAGCGTGTTATACATACCAGCACTATTCTCGAAGTGGTTAGCGGCTAGCTGAAGCATACATACCAGTAAAGTAGGACTGGTCTGGATACTTATAAAGAGATCTTTTCTAATGTGTATTGATTGTTGCCTACTACTCAAGAATGCTTATATTTATTACAGTAGATTATGTGCTGATTAACAGGGCGTGCTGGCCAGATATATATCTTGCCCTCAGTAGCTTACTTATTGTAGTATGGATAGTATGGTTTAGAAGGGATAAATAAATTGTGGAAGCCTTTGATTATGATCTATAGAACTACTTGCAGGCACGAGGGCCTCATAATACTGTATAGGAGGAATAGCTGGACCGAGTGACATTGATCCAGCGGCGGACATCCCTAGTGTTTCAGCCGCGCGGACTCCGCGGACTGCGGGAAAGCCACATCAAACAACAACAATACACTGTCCTCTCAATCCTCTCAATCCTTACCCAACACCACCAAAGATGTCTCCCGGGAATCCCAAAAATGTCAACCTCCCCAGTGACATCGAGTTCATCTCCACTCCAGCACCTCAGCCCTCGGCTTTTGGAGATGCCCTAACCAATGTCAGTCTCACCCCTGCCCTCTTGAACGCATACCAATTGAGATGTAGTCCTCGGCCATCCACAACCCTCCTCTCCCAGCAGATGGACCCGGAAATGAAGCATTTAGCAATCTCTACTTGATCAGTGCCTTGGTAGGAATCCCCGCCTTCTTGACATGGGCCTTGGGCGGCGGAGTAAAAACAGGCGTATGTCTCGGTCTGATCACTCTTTTCCCTATCCTCGTGGCTTTCTGGACGTGGACTTCCAGCTGCAGTCCTCCCACCAACACCAAAGTCCAAATGCCCGGTCGGGCAATTGAAGAGTACATCACGTTCAAAAACGAGGCAGACCGCGCCAAATGGCACGGTCGGAAGAAAGTCCCCCTTCAAACCTTTTGCGAGATGTATCTCGACGGCCTGGTTGATTTCAAGGGCGATTGTCTCGACGTCATGGAATATCGACACGATTGGGCCAACTTTCGCTTCACTTGGGATCTGTTTAAGTATATTCTTTTGACCTTCGCGAGGGATGTTCTCTTTCACACCAAATCCCAAGATGAGGAACAGATTCGCCCCAATTACGACCTTGGGAACGATCACTATGCCTGGTTTCTTGGCCCCCGGATGGTCTACACCTCCGGCATCATTTCCGACCCGAGTCGGGAAGAAACTCTCGAGGAAATGCAAGATAACAAGATGGCGATTGTCTGCGAGAAGCTCGGCCTGAAAGAAGGCGAGACCATGCTGGACATTGGTTGTGGATGGGGAACACTCGCCAAGTTTGCCAGTCTCAATTACAAGGCCAACGTCACCGGACTCACCATTGCCCAACATCAGACTGCCTGGGGAAATGATGCTCTCCGGGACGCCGGGGTTCCCGAGGCACAGAGTCGGATTCTGTGTATGGATTACCGGGATATTCCCCGCACGCAGTATGATAAAATCACCCAGATCGAGATGGGCGAACATGTGGGCGTCCGCAAGTTATCGACCTTCTTCCGTCAATGTTACGACATGCTCAAGGATGACGGGGCTATGTATGTCCAGCTATCGGGTCTTCGACAGGCGTGGCAGTATGAGGATTTCATTTGGGGTCTGTATCTGAATAAGTACATTTTCCGCGGCGCCGATGCCTCCACTCCGCTGTGGTACTACGTGCTGGCTTTGGAACGGGCCGGATTCGAGATCAAAAGGTGAATCTACCCCATCTATGGTCCTGACTGCAAGAACTGACCACCTGGAATGATAGTATCGATACCGTTGGTGTTCACTACTCCGGTACCCTCTGGCGGTGGTACCGGAACTGGCTTGGAAACGCAGAGACCATCAAGGCCACATACGGTCAGCGATGGTACAGAGTACGTATCAGACGATTCTCTAGCCGGATGAATTCTAACGGATGATAGATCTGGGAGCTCTTTCTGGCATGGTCTGTCATTGCTTCTCGCCAGGGCAGCGCCACTTGCTACCAGTTCGTGGTGGTCAAGAACCTCAACTCGACACACCGCATCAATGGGGTTGCGTCTCAATTTGGATTGTCGGCTGCGCTCGCTGCGAGTCAGAGAGCTGGCAAGGCAAGACTGCCTTAGTTATTGTCCTGTTGGTTGCCTTGCCTTGCACAGTCCACCATCAAACTGTTCTCTCTTGGACGAAAACGTACAGAGAAGAAAGAATGATTTTTTTAGCCGATCCCTCTACTCAACGGTTATTTAAAATAAATTCCATCAATTCTCTAATCATCCCAATTTTTTCTAGTAACCCCGACAGCCCTCGTAAATATCCCAACCCCACCCTAGCTACCCTCTAGAGTGAAACCCTCTACCACCACGAATAAGCTAACAAGCCCTCAACGAATCTCATAACCAAACAACCACAAAAAAAGAATCCTTTCTCATTCGGTCCACAATCAACCCCAACCAGAGATATCCAGCACTGATCAAGAATAGTGAATTACCAACTCCGTAGCTCCACTCTTTATCCAAGTCCAACCCATTCAGCCTTAATTAACCATAGTTAGTATGATCCACTCCAGGCGGCTGTATTTTGTAAACTGTCAACCTTGTCAACATTCCCATCACTTCTACGTGACGAATCGTGATGGAAAGAAGGCTTTATTTGCCCTTTCCCGAGATCGAGGCTGGTGGTGGGACTGGAGATGTTGTTGTGGTTGGTGTGCTATTGAGTGGATACTGGTGGAGTAGATGTATATATATTTCTAGTGAGAGTTGCTGGGGTTGGTGGCGTTGCTGCTGCTGATGGGTGGTTGGTTGGTTCGTGGAGAGGTTGGTATAGTGGATGGAGGATGAAGGATGGGATAAAGAAGTAGGGAGAGGGATAGAGATAAAGCTGGGTTTGAGTACTGACTGGTACCCTTGGGTGTTCCTTGAAACTGAATCGAAGCTCGTGTTAGGGAACGGGCAAATTGTGAGTTATGAATTAGACCTATGAGGATTGTGGCTTGGTTTGTCACTACGTTTATTTATTAGACCTTAGTAGTGTACTATAGAGGGGGTGCATGGGAAATGGCTATAAGTCTGTAGGTCTAGTTGAAGAGTATAAAGCTAGAGATAAGAATTCTATCCTCCCTAGCATTGATAAAATATCTTCTGGCTATACGATCTAATGCATATCGAGTAACAATGCTAATTCATCCAAGTGCTAAATCCGCCCAAAGGCCCATCCCTAATAGACGTAGGCATGCCAGGGTAATCATAAATCTATACCATCAATCTCCAGTTCTCCACCCCAAGAACCTCACGCATCCCAAGCAGGATCATACCGACTCACCACTATCTCCTGAACCCCCAACCTCCCCTCCACAATCTCCTTCCCATTAACCAAATCATTCTCCTCGACCCTCCTCTCCGCCTCCGCCTCATCCCCCGCAATCCCCGCCTTAACATGCCTCCTCACCAACCTCTTCCTCGCAACCTCAAACTCCACCTCCACAAACCACAGCTCATCCATCAACCCCGCCGCATCCCTCCACGGCTCCTTATTCAGGCTCAAATAATTCCCCTCAAAAAACACCACCCGACACGACGCCGGGATGGCGATATCGTCGTCCACGGGATCCTTCACCGCATGGTCGAAGCTCGGGGCAAATAGGCTCTGCGATTCTGATGTTATGGGTTCGCGGAGGGCTTGCACGAGGTGGAGGAATTTATGCCCGTCAAAGGTGAAGGCTGCGCCGCGGCGGGAGTGCGCGTAGATTGGGTCGGGCATTGCGGAGAGCTGGCTGCGGGTCAGGTGGTATCCGTCCATGGGGACGTGGGTGGCAATCTGCGGGAGTTGGGGGTGTTGGCGGAGGTGACGCTGGTTGATCAGGTTGGACATGGTGAGGGCGAGTTCGGTTTTGCCGGAACCGGGGATGCCGCTGATGGCGATGAGGAGGCGGGTATCTGGGGGGGTGAGTTGGAATTTGTCTGGAGATGGTTAGTTGGTGGGGTTGTTGGGGTGGAGGGGGAGGACGTACTCCAGATCTTGTCAACTAGGCGGTTGACTTGGTCGTCCATGGTTGATTTGTTGATTGTTGATATGGGGATATGGGGATATGGGATGGGATTAGGATGGGGTATGTGCAAGGATAGAGGTAAATGGATAGACGGATTATGTGGATCGAGGGGAGGCCCGGCCGGTGCTTGCGAGTGGGAGGCTTCTGGAATTCTGGTTAGAGGATGGCGGAGAGGCTGCTTGTGTTCAGATCTGGCGTCTGGTCAAGCGGTGTAGAATAATGAATCAACGCACAGGTCTGGATGCGGGATGGCCGTGAAGCTCGGCGGCCGATGGATAAATAAGTCGGCGGGGCTGTCGTCAGAGTGGGCCTCGCATGGACTCCGGCCGGGCCACCCTACGTCACAGGGGACCAGGCACGCTTCTCGATACTACTATGTACATAGTCTCCCCACTCCGCTGGTCGTTATCTACGATGTAGCACGATGCAAGACCGCTTGGTAAGAAAGAACAAGGCTTTCAGGGTCCTGGCGGGATGCTCCGGTGTCCCTGCTGCCCTGAGAACTGGCCAATGCGTGGTCACATGTCCCGGCTAGGAACTCATCCCCATCATGTAGACACGCATCAACACACTACACTACACACTACGCACTACAGTACTCCACATCAAACACATTCAATCCAGACAATAGAGTACAGTGGGTTCAGTAATACCCAGACCAAATCCAATCCGGAAGAATTCCTGCTCTTAATTCAGCTGAACCCGGCTAATACACCCAACGCCAAACAGATCCCCCGCTAAAGCACGGCCAATAAACAGCTTCGGTATCTAACACACTGACAGAAAGTAACCAATCACCTCGGCTGAAGTGGCCCATCCACGCTATCCGTGTCATTAGAGTCATCCGGTATGCCGAGCCGGCGGCCAAGAGTGCGCGACAGGCCAGCTGCCGCCCACCACTCATCCGGGATATCCTCGCGCCGTGCAAGTCGGTCGAGGATGGCCTGCATCTGCTGCAGGTCTGGGTCGGTGGAAGAGGAGTCGGAAAAGGCAAAGGAGATGGTAGGAATCGGAGGGTGGTTGCTCATCGTCGACTGCAGGTGCTGGGCCCGTCTCAACGATTCCATCTGGCGGATGCGACGGTACCGCCGGAACAACGACTGCTGAGAGATCCCCGATTCCGAATCGCTATCGGAATCGCTCGAGCTTGGATAGTCGCAGGGGTTCAGAAACTCCGGGTAAGGATCAAGGACCATCTGGACAGTCCCCGCGCCCGGGTCCATAGGGTTGGTCATGCTTGGCAACGAGGTTGCCGAGCTTCTGGCCGTCCCAACGGTCGAGGCATTCGTTCCAGAAGCAGACGCAGAAGTGAAGGAGGAATCGGCGCTGGGAAGATTGGTATCCGGTGTGATCGTGGTGAGAAGCGTCTCCCATGCATCGTTCGCATGATCGTCATCCGGGCTCAGGCTTCTCTGTCGATCGCCAAGACCATCCACAGCAGACTCGCGGCTGGGACGGTTCGCCTCGGTGATCGATCGTTCACCGACTCGTCGCAGGGACGGCAAGGCCGCCGCGATAGAGATATCCCCTCCAAAGCCGTCTGGTCGAAGAAACGGTGATAAACGGGCGGCATCTGCGCGCGCTTGTGGAGACGCGGTCCTGTGATACGCGATCGCAGGAGCAAACCGCGGTGTGAATGGGGGGTGAGCCTGGTCCGGCCTTGTGTTCGCGTCATCCCCCGGCGGCGGGCGGTGGTATATATCGGGCAAAGCCGAACTGCGTGGGATTCTCAGGCGCTGACCAGGCCGGCCATGGCGGAGCGCATCGCTCAGCAGTCGCTGGCCCGCTTCGCGTCTACTGGAATCCAGGAGGCCGCTGGTCAGATCGAACGGGTCATCGGCGGTGCTGGAGTTCGAAAGCGGAGAGCGCACATGACGCTGCAAACCACTGGCTTCGCGTTCAATCTCATCCGCTAGCGGACGGGGGAAAGGCGATCGAAGAGTTGCGCTGCGCAAGGCGGAGCCATAACGCGAAGGACGGCGAACCGTGGGCTGGCGACGGATTGCGGAGCGTGCAGCGGCACATGGGTCTTTGGCGGGATTGTTCTTCGGAGCATCGGTGGAGGAAGCCTCACAGAACAATCTGCATATGTCAGTCAGTCACCAATGAAGCAGCGCGTAGAGTGCCGACAGCGACAGAGCAGATATGGCGGACTCACGGAATACCCATGGCTAGAAATCAGAAAGACAATAGAGAGACTGCCCAGGCGGATTGGATTCAAAAAAGAAGCCACATCCAGACAACGGGAGTGACGCGAGTCTTTAAATTGTGGAGGGGGGGCCAGATTGCGGGGACAGCGACCAGGCGAGTTGTTGATGGAGAAGGGCGAGACTTGGTTTTCCTCGTAAGGGTAAAAAGCGGAGGCGAAGAGATTTCGCGCCTGAGGCTTACCGGCGTAGCGCCGCGGGTTCTCCTGCGAAACATTGGGGCATTCTGGCTGGGTGGCTGGATGAGGTGGCGCCATGGTCACCTGCGTACATTGGAGTACAGCGCTACGGCGACGGTGAAGTCCAGCGGTGTCGATTATTCACCCTCGGGGTGAGGTTTCACCCTACAAAGCCATTGATCCGATTGAATGCAATTGACTTTCCATGGACTGACTCGTTGCGACCTCATCGCTGCGACCGGTGGCAACGTACGCTGGGTATCATGCTTACCGTACGGAGGATCCGCACTCTATCCGTACTCTGGTCTCGCGTCTGGCAGCCTCAGGCAGCAATCCTTATCGGGCACCTGACAGCTCTCCGATTATCTTGCCGAATCCCGCGGGCAACTCCAGATCGGCGCCATTTTCTGGAGCCTCGAAGATAACGCTGGCTCCATGACACCCTCATCCTTCATCGCCTCCGGATCATGAGGATTAGTCCCATTCATTCATCAATCACCGCACAGCTGGAGGCATGATTGAACTCGGCCTTAGCCGGATAGTCCGCCTGCTCCAGCAGACTCCGCTCACCTGGAAGGCCATCCATATTGCCGGCACCAATGGCAAAGGCTCGATCAGCGCCTACCTGTCCCATCTGTTGTCGGCGGGCGGAGTTCGCTGCGGTCGCTTTACCTCCCCTCATCTGATTGACCGGTGGGACTGCATCACCATCGGCGAGAAGGTCGTCCAAGAGTCGCTATTCCGGCAGATCGAAGCGAGAGTCAAGCTTCGGGATCAGACACTGGGCATCGGCGCAAGCGAGTTCGAGTTGTTGACTGCGACCGCCTTCGAGATCTTCAACCATGAGCGGGTCGATATCGGGGTGGTTGAGGTTGGCATGGGCGGTCGCCTGGATGCCACCAACATCTTAACCGACGTCCTGGTTTCGGTCATCGCGAAGATCGGTCTGGACCACCAGTCCCTTCTGGGTGATACCATCGAACAAATTACACGGGAAAAGGCGGGGATTTTGAAGCCAGGTGTTCCATGTGTGGTTGACGGCACCAACTCGCCGGAAGTAATCCGTACGCTCCAAGATCGCATCCAGGAACTCAAGATCGATGCGGTTTACACCCGCCCCGATGCGCCGGATAATCATTCGCCGTCACTGAGCCAGCTCTTCGCTACCCTCGACCTACAGCCTCACCAGCGAGCAAACATGACCTGTGCCGTTTCGGCTCTGAAACTTGCCCTGCCCCGGTTCCGTCCCGAGATCGATGTCGATGCGCTCGTTCCACAGCTGTCAAAGGTGGAGTGGCCGGGGCGCCTACAAAAGCTTGTCTTAAACCCTTTGGCCGCCCGTGAGGAGCCTGTTTTGCTGGACGGCGCGCACAATACTCAGTCGGCGGAAGTTCTCGGGGAATATGTGGACCGCAAACTACGTCCACAAGGGAACGTCACCTGGGTCATCGCGGCATCCCGCGGCAAGGATATCGTTTCCTTGTTCCATTCTATAATCAAGGCCGGCGACCGAGTCGCAATCACTGCATTCGGACCCGTTGATGGCATGCCGTGGGTCAAGGCAAATGACCCAGAGGAGGTAGCGTCGTGTGTCCAATCCATCGCAGGAATCGGGCCAGTCCAAACCTTTGGGGACGATATCCCCGCTGCTATCAACTGGGCCTGCGAGGAAGCCAGTGGCGGCCCGCTGGTCATCGCTGGCAGCCTTTATCTGGCGTCGGACGTTCTCCGTCTTCTCCGTGAGGCACAGAAACCACTATAAATTACGGCAACAAGTAGAATGACTCTACCGACAGAGATACCCTTTCCATCAGCAGCGTTTTGGCGTATCTGTATATAAGCATGCATGAGTAATGGAATCGCATTGTTGTTCCGAGCACTGTTTGTAGACCATCCTCTTAATGACCCAGTGTGCAACGTAGATGGCAATGTTATATCGCACTCGACATTAAATTAATGCCAGAGCATTGCTGGATCGCTCGGGTCTGATAAGGCTGATCGGAGATACAGCAGCGGCCGGGCGCTGCGTCATGGCCCAAGCCAGCTGGTGGCCTGTGGAGAAAAGCGAAAAGGAAAGTTCAAAACACCCGCCTGGTCTGCATTTGCTCCGGCAGGCACCGCAGTAAGTGACACCTCCTCGGCCCTTTTGCAATACCCCAGTTGGATCCCGCGAGTCTCACTGACCAGCTGAAGACCGGTCTCGCTTTTGGAGGGGAAATTCGATGTGTAGAGACGCGTGCAGCGGACGCGGCTCTCTGGGTGCGAGAACAAGGATCCTCTCTGTATGTTTTTACCAACCATGATCATGCCATACGTCGGCGGGATTCAGCTCGGCTCCTTCTCTACTCATCCCAAGATGTGTCTGCAATTCACTAACTGGATCGATCGCTGCATCCTAGATTGTGCTGACATGAACGATCCGATCGGTCCCCTGGCGCCTGCCTTTTCCACCCGTTCCCTCACCATCTGAGCCTACAGCTGTCGGAGACAAGTGATTCAGATTAGCGAGCTCGATACGAAAAGAGATCTCGATCCACCCGCGCGACAATGGTCTCCCGATCCAGCGAAGCCACTGAGGGGCTGCCGCCGTCCAAGGTGCCCGGCACTCCAGCCAAAACACGACTCACGAGACTCGGCTCCAGCCCGTCAAAACAGGATAGGCCAAAGGACGATAGGGTAGTCAAATCCTCCGCGAAGGATGTCGCGGAACTCAAGGATTATGTACGGACACAGCATCCCCCCTATGGTCCCTTCGGCATAATCGCTAACGTTGGCATAAATGAAGCAATTGGGCGACTGCCTGGGTAAAGGCGCATTTGGGTCGGTCTATCGGGCACTTAATTGGAATACTGGCGAAACCGTTGCTGTGAAGCAGATTAAATTGGCAGATCTGCCAAAGAGCGAACTACGAGTGATAATGGTAATCCCTTCGGTCCGAGTCGGTCGTTGGGGGCTACCGCTAACGCTATGCGACAGTTGGAAATCGATCTCTTGAAGAACTTGGATGTAAGATGCGACGTATATTGTTGGAGCGACCCCCTGAGCTGATCTTGGTTGCAGCACCCCAATATTGTCAAGTACCAGGGATTCGTGAAGTCTGTGGAAACTCTAAATATCATACTCGAGTGAGTCCCCGCCGAGGGCTAGCGACATTACATGCAGCTAACGAGGATAGATATTGTGAGAATGGATCGTTACACTCGATCGCAAAGAACTTTGGTCGTTTCCCGGAAAACTTGGTCGGGCTCTACATGTCCCAGGTCCTCCATGGTCTCTTATATCTGCATGAGCAAGGTGTCATACATCGAGATATTAAAGGAGCCAATATCCTCACCACAAAAGAAGGTCTTGTTAAGCTTGCAGATTTCGGTGTAGCCAGCAGAACCACTGGGCTTAGTGAATCCAGCGTTGTCGGGACGCCCTACTGGATGGCTCCAGAAGTGATTGAACTTTCCGGGGCCACGACTGCTTCGGATATCTGGAGTCTGGGTTGTACCGTGATCGAGCTTCTGGAGGGAAGGCCTCCCTATTACAGTCTCCAGCCCATGCCGGCTCTATTTCGTATCGTCAATGACGATCACCCCCCTCTTCCCCAGGGTGCTTCTCCGGTTAGTTCCGTCCTCTGCTCTGGATTCTCCGCGTCTAACTAGTCACAGGCTGTCAAAGACTTCTTAATGCAATGCTTCCAAAAAGACCCCAACCTTCGTGTCTCCGCGAGGAAGCTTCTGAAGCACCCGTGGATAGTCAACGCTCGCCGATCCGATTCGGTGGTTCCCAAGAAATCCACTGAATATGAGGAAGCGGTCAAGAGTGTCCAGGAATGGAACGAAGCTCTCCGTTCTCCCGACACCGGAACCCTACGGAAACCGTACCGGTATGATGCTCAAGGCGCTGCTCCTTTGCGCCCGGATATGGCACCATCTCGGTACACGCCAACGAAGGATATACTTCCAAGCCCCGTCTCCAAGCATGTGACAGATCGATTCCGCTCGCCGGACTCCACGGAAGAAGACAATTGGGATGATGACTTTGCCACTGCTATTTCCCCCAGCGCGTTACAGCTGCCTCACCTTCGACCGCAGGATAATTTCGGGGGTATGCTTTCCTCGGAAAAACTGAAGGCTTTTGCATCACTTGATGGTACAGTCTTGAGGTCAGATGACGGCTTCGACGACGACTTTGACGATCCCTTCACTCAGCAACCTGGTGAATCGGATCCTCTGCGGACCATTCGTCCTTATTCGGCCAACCCGACGGGGGAGAGCATGCCACCCCAGACCAAGACCCCAATAGCTGCGATGCACCCGAATGTGCCTATTCTCCAGACCCCTGTGCCTCCATTAAGACCGCAGCGCCCGACGTCATATTTCAAGGAAAACTCCGTTGAAGATTACTCCGATCTTATCTCTGCCAACGAAGATGTTTTGGATGATAAACTAAGTGCCTTCCAAGTAAGCTTGACCCTCACTGATATCTCACATATCTCTAACCAGTCGCAGGAAATCGACGAGGAGGACAGTGATGTGTCAATCTCCTCGCCTTCGAAGGAGGTAGTCCGGTATCAAGCATCACCGGAGCATGAAGAGGATCATCAGCCCCAGCTCAGGAAGCGCATATCTGTCAAGCGTCACCGGTCGGCAATCGAGATTCAGAAATTCGCCGAAAACGAACGTGACGAGGACTTCTCTGATATTCTAGGGGCGGATGAGGTTGCCCTGGATAAAGCCGAAAGCGATGAAAGTTCTGATCGGAGTACGCTGATGCTAAACTCCAAGCTATCGAATAATTCATGGCTTGGCGATCAAGACGACGAGGATGATCCGTTCGCCCAGCTCGAAGAAGGACTCGACGAGATGGATCTGGAAGCCAACATCGCGCGTGACAAATATGCTCGTCTACGTGGTCAAGTCGAGGGTCTTGTCAGCTCTCTGAAGACCTCTCAAGATGAAGATGTGCTTGGGGAAATCTCGGATCAGCTGCTGACTGTCTTCTGTGATCTTCCCGAGACGAAGAATATCATCATGAGCGCTCACGGAATGCTGCCGATTCTAGAAATCCTGGATATGTGCCGTCGCCGCGACATTGTACTGTGCTTGTTGCGGATCGTCAACGCCATCATCTTCAATGACTACGAGATCCAAGAAAACCTCTGCTTCGTGGGAGGGATACCCATTATTAACGAGTTCGCCTCGAAGAAGTATCCGCGAGAGATTCGCCTGGAAGCTGCGGCCTTCGTGCAGCAGATGTATCAAACGTCCACCCTGACACTGCAGATGTTTGTCAGTGCTGGAGGTCTCAACGTATTGGTCGAATTCTTGGAAGATGACTACGAAGATGAACGCGATCTGGTTCTCATTGGAGTGAACGGCATCTGGAGTGTTTTTGACCTACAGGGTTCAACGCCCAAAAATGACTTTTGCAGGATTTTGTCTCGCAACTCTGTCTTGGACCCCCTGTCACTCGTTTTGAGTCGAGTCTTGGACGAGGAGGGAGAATTGGCTGAAATTGTGGAGGGTCGGATTGCGAACATCTTCTTCATCTTCTCGCAGGCTGAGAATCATGTCAAGGTGATGGTGGCCGAACGGACAGTTCTGCATAGTAAGAAACCCGTGCAACCACCCCAATACGCGGCTAACATCTCCTGTAGGGGTCCTGAAAGAGCTGAAGAGGATGACACCGGCGCACCAGATCACCATGTTGAAGTTCATCAAGAACCTGTCGATGCTTTCCACGACTCTCGATTCGCTTCAGAATTCAAACGCCATCGATGTGCTGACGGACTTGCTGAGGTCGACCATCAAGCGGCCACACTTCCGCGAAGTCTCCAATCAGATTCTGAACACCATCTACAACATGTGTCGTCTGAACAAGTCCCGCCAAGAGGACGCGGCTCTGAACGGCATTGTACCGCTTCTTCAGAAGATCGTCAAAACCGAACGACCGCTCAAGGAGTTTGCGCTGCCGATCCTCTGCGACATGGCACACTCCGGGAAAGTCGGACGCCGCGAACTGTGGCGTAATAAGGGTCTTGCTTTCTACATCTCTCTGCTCTCGGATCCGTATTGGCAGGTGACAGCCTTGGACGCTATTTTCACTTGGTATGTCTTCTTCTCATGTGGTGTAGGTTCGGGCTAACTCTGGGCAGGCTCCAGGAAGAAACGGCCAAGGTCGAGGAACACCTGTTGGACAACCGCTATGACAAGATGTCATTTTCGGATTCCATTGTCCGATGCTTGACCGTGTCCAAAGCGAATGCCTTTGAAAACATCCTCGAGCCGCTGCAGAAACTTCTGCGACTGAGTCCGCCTATTGCCTCGACCTTCGCGCGGCCCGATCTGTTCATGAGGATAGGACAAAAGCTGCACCATAACAAGGCTGCCGTCCGGCTGAACCTCCTGCGCATTATATCAAGCATCTGCGATTCCAGCGAAGAGCAAGGCGGGCTGCTTGCGAAATACGGTCTTCTGGAGGCGATCCGAGAATTGGAACACGACCCAGCCATTCTGGTCCGGGACATGGCTGGCAAACTCATCCAGTCCAATGAGAAGAGCGAAGCGTTCAGCCTCGAGAAACGCAAACCCGGCATGAGACGCAAGAGCACTTCCACCACACCCCCAGGCTTCCTGGCGAACCAATCCGCCCCAACCACCCCACAAATCAATCGGTTCAGCCAACCGAAGGCTTACTTCGATGGGCGGGAAAGCCAGCGGCACCCGCGGCCCTCGCTCAGCAGTTCTGCGCTGGGACTGCGACCCGGAAGTCGAGATGGGACGGGGCCTGGTCTCTCCGCCGGTCTCAACGGAAGCGCCGGTCCATCGAGAAACCGGCTGTCGCGGGGAGTCGCCAACAGGTTATCACAAGTGGAACTCCTGGCCGAGGAAGAGTCCCGACCATCGACCTCGCTGTCTCGTCGACGGTCCATCCTTCCGCAACGCCGGCGGCCGACGCATACTGATGCGGATTGGGGGTCTTGAACACTCTTTGGTCCACGGGATGGTAGCATTGGGCCTTTGTAGGAGAAGGCTAACAGGATCGGCACCGTGTAGTTGCATTGCATCGGATGGAGTATTGGGATCTTTGCTTTACTGTGTATACATTCATTTGTGGGATCCACGCTGGGATGGGATGGGACGGGATGGGATGGGATGGGATCTCAGGCTGGTTTCGGGTACCGGAGGAGTGGCCCCTGTAGATAATCGCGAGAACATACATTGGGGATCTTGGGAAGCCAAGCGTGGAGAAAGGGGAGGAAGTCGTGCGTATGCTTAAAATCGAGGTGGCGGCAACGGGGATGATCGGCTCCGGCCAGCAAGTGCGACGAAAATGCGCCGCGGCCACTCCGCCAACTTCGCCGCCGCAACCACCCCTCCAGTTCTCCCCCTGCCTTCATTCGTCCTCGAGGGCTTCGTGCTGGCACGGATGATCACGCCGTCCGGTCCACTGCTGCTCTCGACTTGTGGTCGCTCTCCAGACGGCACTGTTGGTTCGGGATGAGGGCCGCGCTCCGCATTCCGCTGCGGGCTTCCAATTTTGATCCCGCGGCGGTCATCCGATCCTCCAAGCCTTCTCTTGCTGTCCCTTCGGCCAATGCGGCCCCGACTGCCCTGCTTCCCCGCCGGTTGATCTCCAGCTCAACTCCAACTCCTCCCACGATATGCTCGCAGCGCTTCACCGGCCGTCTCGCCCCCTCCGTCCCCCGGGCCACCTATGCCACCCGCACGTCTCCGTTACTTGAGTCCGCACAAGCCGAACAACATGGCAGGAAACAGTCGGGATCGGGTCAATCGTGCCGCAGGGCCATCAAATATGCTGTGATTGGAGGCACAATCGTTGTTGGAGCGGTGGTGTTCTCGGATCAAGTCCAACATCTCTATCGTGCGGCGGCAAGAACAGGACGAGTGGTGGGCACATTGGCGGTGTGCATCAATGAGTAAGTGCAGCATACATATACTGGCTCTTCTCAGTGCGACGTAACTCATACGATCTACCAGCTACCGGGTAACTCTCAAGCAAGAAGGCTCCACGCTGGAGGAACGAAGCCAAGCGATTCGAGCCTGCCACAAACGCTGCGCGGAACGGACTCTCCGGGTTCTCGAGAAGAATGGATCGATTTTCATCAAACTGGGACAACACTTGAGTAGCATGGGTTATCTGCTTCCGATAGAATGGACCACGACCTTCATCCCGCTCCAGGACAAATGCCCCGTGTCGTCGATTGAATCTATTGAGCGAATGTTCGTGGCTGATACGGGACGCCGCATCGACGAGCTGTTTTCCTCTTTCGATCCGGAGCCCATTGGTGCTGCTTCTCTGGCGCAGGTGCACATCGGTACGCTGAAGGAAACGGGTCAAAAGGTCGCGGTCAAGGTGCAGCATCCGGCGCTGGCCGAGTGGGTGCCCTTGGACCTGGCGTTGACTCGGTTTACTTTTTCGATGCTGAAGCGGTTCTTCCCGGAATACGATCTGGAATGGCTCTCGCGGGAAATGGACCTGTCTCTGCCCCAGGAGCTGGATTTCCGGATGGAGGCCGAGAATGCTACGCGGGCGAGCGAGTACTTTAAGAAGCACTCGGATGCTCCGTTGGTTATCCCTGAAGGTTTGCCTCTGGTGCAGTTCATTCGCGCAAATGTACATACTAATGTTAGCCAGTGATGTGGGCCCAGAAACGTATCCTGGTTATGGAGTACATCTCCGGCCGACGACCCGACGACCTGGAATTCCTCGACTCGAACCACATTGACCGCGACGAAGTCTCCGCTGCTCTGGCACACATCTTCAACGAGATGATCTTCGGTGACAACGCGCCCCTGCATTGCGACCCCCATGGCGGCAACATTGCCATCCGTCCGAACCCCAACCGCCGCCGGCACAACTTCGACATCATCCTCTACGACCACGGGCTGTACCGCGACATTCCCCAGGACCTGCGCCGCAACTACGCCAAGCTCTGGCTGGCTGTGATTGAATCCGACCTGCCTCGCATGCGCGAGTACGCGCGCAAGGTTGCCGGCATCACGGACGAGCAGTTCCCGCTCTTCGCCAGCGCCATCACCGGCCGCGACTACATGGTGCTCAAGAACAAGGACATTGTGTCATCCCGGACATCGGCAGAGCGAGACAGTATGTCCGGCTCTCTGGCAGATGGTCTACTACAACAACTGGTCGAGCTCCTAGGCCAAGTGCCCCGGATCATCCTGCTTATCCTCAAAACCAACGATCTGAGTAAGTTCTTCCACCAACCCTTCCCTCCTATCCCCCACAGCTTCTAACAACGAACAGCCCGCAGCCTCGACGAAAACCTACACACCCGCCAAGGCCCGATGCGCACCTTCCTAATCCTCGCCCGCTACGCCACCCGCACCGTCTTCGAGGAGCAAATGGACTCGGTCCACGAGACCGGCGGTCTCCTCCGGCCAGGTAACTTCTGGCGCTTCCTCTGCGCCTGGACCGGGTATCTGCGCGTGGAACTGAAGTTGTCAGTTTACGAGACTTTGTTAGCGCTGAAGAGTCGGTTTGGATTGGTGTGATTATGTCCTCTGTATATTCTCTACATTTTTTTCCCTCCCCTTCCCTGTTTTTCTTATTTTTCGTGCCATAAGTAATTTTGATCTTAACTAGAGGGCATGGCATGGCATGGCTTGCATGCATGCATGTGGTGTTGTGCATTGGCGTTTCTTTTCACCCTTTTTTTTTCACTTGATTAGACTTGGTTTCTTTGTCCTTGGTTTCGTGTTTTGTTTTGTTTTGTTTTGTGTATTTGTTGAAAAGAAAGCTGTATACTTATCTATCTATCTATTTCATATATAGAAATATTCTTTTTAGTTGAGTTCTTGATTGGATTCTTCTACCAACTAATATCTTATTGAGTGAGACAGGGGGCATATTGTACATCACAATCTACCTACCTACCTACCTACCTACCCACCTACCTAATACTAACTAACCTACACGTAAGCCGTAATTAAATTAAATACTAGGCGGATAAAGTAAATAAATAAGTAAGGACCCTGCGAGAAATCTGCACATCACTACCTACCTGCCTTGCCTACCTTCTTGCAGGGTAGCTAGTTAGCTAATTATCAGATCACACTAACTAGGATTAGTTTTAATTTACTAGCTAGCATATTCAGCCCTATAGGGTACCTAGGTACCTTGAGAGATACGTGCAAAGTGGTTTTGGCTTATCAGATTAAAATTCTGATGTCATGCCATGGCATGGCATGGCGGCGTATGGCATGATGTCGGTGGCAGTGGCGAATCAGATAACAGGATCTTTACTTCTTAGTACTTACCCTAGCTAATTTATTATGTCTTACTGTGGATTATAGTATATATTTATTATAGTATATGAAGAATAATAAAGAGGGGATGATCTCATTCAAATCCTATTGGATTGTATATTTATAATCGAACAAGCGGTAGATTAATTACCCTTGCGGTCCTTGCCTTGCCTTGCTGAGACCAAAAAAAAAAAATCAGAAACCAGTGGTAAGTGAAATGCTATACATCATTATTGAGAACAAAAGAAAAGAAAAACAAAAAAGTAGGAAATTCCGAGTCCTGTCAGGAACCTATTTGTGGGAATCACAAAGCATTCGATCCATCCGTCCGTCCGTCCATTTTATCACGCTCACTCAACCCCATCGCAGTGTATCATTCTGCTCTCTCTCTCTCCTCCAGTAATCAATCGATCAATCAATCAGCGGGAATCATGGTATCTGTATCCGTATCCGAGTCTTCGACTTTTGCACCTTATTTTTTCATCGTTTTGAATTTTTCACGTTTTCAAACTAGGGTAACTTGTAGAGTTAGAGAGATCTAGACAGTAGCACTGCTGGTCTGCTCCACCTCCACCTGCACCTGAGGCATCGAGGCCCCCGTGCCGGACAGATCGGTCTTCTGAGCGCGAGGGTTCCTGGTGTAGTAATCCGAGATGGCGGATTTGATGGCGTCTTCGGCGAGCATGGAGCAGTGCACTATCCATTTATCCTGTCAGTAATCATATTCATCTCACTTCATCCTTCCTTCTATTCTATCCTCTTTTCTTCTTTTTTCAGGGTGGTAGGTGGTAGGGGTAGGGGTAGGAGAAACATACGCTTAACAGGGGGCAAGCACAACTCCTTAGCAATATCCGTGTTGCGGATCTTGGCCGCCTCATCGAGGGTCATTCCACGAACCAACTCAGTCAAATAACTCGAGCTAGCAATGGCACTGCCGCAGCCGAAAGTCTTGAACTTGACGTCGCTGATCTTGTTGGTGTCCTTGTCGACGCGGATCTGGAGCTTCATGACGTCGCCGCAGGCCGGGGCGCCGACGAGACCAGTACCAACATCGACGGACTTGGCCATCGAGCCGACGTTACCTATTTACTTGTATTAGTATTTCTGGGTTTGGCTTTGCTTAGGTAGAATGGTGCGCTGCGTGGTTTGGTATGGATATGATGTCGGTGCTTGTCGAGGGATAAAAGTATGGAGGTACCTACGTGGGTTGGAGTAGTGGTCCAACAGTTCACGGAGAGTCAGCATTTTCCTCATTTGAGTCATAAGACACAGGGAGACATATCTTTCTCATGGTATCCCCTGCGCTGCTGGGGAGCAGCGGTGGCTCTCACGGTCTGCTGGATGCCGGAGACGGCCGGGGTGATGCTGCGAGGCGCGAGCACACCCGAGCGAGGAACAACAGTGACGAGACGACGGAACATGGTGTTGTGTGATTGAGGGGAGTAGTTTAATGATTAAAAGGGTATTGGGGATGAAGATGGGTGAAGGCGTGGGGGGGGAGGAGAAGAAGAGAAGTGATGTGATGAAAGATTGATAGTTGCGATTGATTAATTATGGTTTCTTTGGGGGGGGGCTCGACTAGGCCGTCTTATTCACCGGCGCTAGGCGATTTCCAGAAACCCCGTCGCCTCCGCGGAGCCGGCCTCGGAGATAGGGTATGACGTTGGCGAACCGGTGGGTGCGTGCGTAGGGCGGTTATTCGTCGGGCGACTTGGGGAGGGATGGATCTGATTGAAGGATGGTCGGGACACGTTGGGGGAGCACTCCCTGAGCTGTTCCCTGGCTGTTGGCAATTTCATCGTCAGGGTCGAGGATTCTGGGTCCGCGTGCTGGAGCCCGGCAGTTCGGCCAACGGGAACTTCTGCAGGCGCGATTACCAAGCCGTACGGAGAACCGCGGCGGGTGTATCGTAAGGATGGGCTTATCGGCTCGCCCTCCATCTGATAATCCTCGGATTATCCCGGCCCGCTGCTTACGCTGACTAGAGGCCTCACTAGTATACGGACTACCTTGGTCGAGCTGCCTCCTAGCCAACAACAAAGGCACGGGTTTCCCGCCGGATCCCAAGATAATCAAGTATGGCCGGAAAGACTCTAGGCCGATCATCGGGGGTGAGTCATTCTCTTTTTTACTGAGATAGGTGTAGTTGAGTTGCGACTGTATATCATATCATTTCTTCAGGCCGCATGCAGAATGAGCAATTGTAGTGTTTCGATATCCATATTAACATGTTGATCAATGCAGTCGCTCAATGCCCCCATAGCCGCCTTCACCATGGCTCTACTGCTGGGATCCTACTGCATCAGCTCGATTCACACCGCTCGTCGCGAGGCACAATCCGCCTCAAGCACTACCACCACCACGCCCCGGCCGAAGAGGACAGAGTCGCAGTCTGCGTGGGTGCAGCAGGCACTGGAGGAGAGTCGGGATGAGAAGAAGGGATCTAATTGATTGTGTATCAAGGTGTAATTGTACAACTACATTGCTCGCTGGACGTCCGAGATATTTTCAAGCTTCGATGGATAAATATTCAGGTTTATTAAACCACACTAAACTAGCAACTAACCCAAACCCAAACTATCGTCGAAAAACAGATAGTCAGAAACCAAACACAAGCCATATCAAATCAATCCATTATCAGAATTTTCAGTGTATCAATGATCATATCCATGTTTGAAAACAGGATCTACCATTAAAAATTATTCATCATATAAATGGAATCAAATGATAGTCGACTCTCTCCAACAAACAAAAAAACAAGCTTTTTCAGCTACTCGCGAGAATAAGCAAGCTGTAGGGAGTACCAGTCGAGGAGGTACATCATAGGCGTACGTGTAAGCATAAGCATAAGCACATCATTGAGCTGATGACAACTGCCGGTTAATATGGCCTCATATAGCCATGTCCAGCAGGGTTGTAGAGTGAAAGATAACCAGCAGAGAATTTCGCCGCGGTTTTAGTGTGCGCATCACGTGACTTTCCCGGTGATGTCATGGGAAGACCGCGGGAAGAGGGGAAGAGGGAAGATGGGATGCATCTGCATGCAGGCCTGCAGGGCCAATTCACAACTTGACCAGGTAGCGTTTTTAATCGAATTCCGGTCTATCCTCTGCCGTACAATGGAGACATCTGCCAGAGGGAAGAGGTTGTGTATTTACAACTGCAATTGCATGTTTATCGAAATGGAAAACAAGAACGCTCAGAACTAAGCCACCAAGGAATCAAAGGACATAACGGCAGCTTCACATGTCAGAGCATCGTCGGTCAATCCTAACTCCGCGCGGGGTCACCGTGCCGAGGATACCTCTGAACAATGTGCAGGCTGCATCGACTGCAGCACAGGTAATGAATGTCCTCTATGATAGTGTATCCTCGCAATGTACGGCTAGCAGGAACAAAGAAATCGCTGGTACGAGGTGCGAGACAGCCCAGCATAGACACGATGCCGCTGCTCGAAATGCGGTTAAGGACATTCGTCTAGTATTAGATCCCACCCTCCGCTTTACCCTCCAGCATCTGCCGCTTCATCTCCCCCTCATGCTGTATGTGGCCTATCGTCTTCTTCAGATACTCATAGGTAAGCATGGTAGTCATCGCAGCCGGGACAGCCCGGAACAGGTTCGTGCCGATCCCAGAGTAAAATGCACGCCAGCCTTCCTCTTTCAGAATGGTCTGGCATGTGCGGATAATCCCCGTGTACCGGGGTCGGTTGGGCATCCCGTCCGACGAAGCCGCACCCGGGGGCCTGCCACGGTCCTGAGGATGGTCAATCCCGCCGCGGAACGAGATCTCTTCCGGTGAGGTCGCCGGTGATATCCTCTGCTGCGTCTGGAGTCGTGTGCGGAGCACTTCATGTGGGTATGTCACAGTGCTGGCACAGATTTTGCTCAGGAACGTTGCAGACGTGATGCCCATCCAGTGCGAGCTGCCAGTATCGGGATGTTCGCCAATTCCATAGCCAGTAAACGCCATCTTCAAGTATTCGTAAAGCGGGAATTGGATGGCGACGTGCGCCAGCCCCAGTAGCGCTGGAGTGAGGCCGGAATAGAACGAACGGATCCCCTCGTTTTTGTACATTTTGCGAGCCGCATCCCACGTGCTGTTGTATTGCCAGGGAGCCCGATAGCCTTCGCTGCTCGCCCGGAGACTTTGAGACATGAGTCGTGTTTTGATCACCCAAATTGGATTCGTCACTAGTGTTGAGCAAGCGCCTGCCGTTATCGAAGCGTAACCTCTCGAAAGCCACCAGCTATCTGTTCAAACGTCAGCACCACCATCCTATGTCCCAGACCATCAGCCTCACCAGTTGTTTCGTAAAAATACTCCCGAGATCGGTCGTAGACGGCCAAATAGACCGCCCACGTCGGTAGATATCCCAGGAGCATGGGGCCCAGCCCTTGATAAAGGCCTCGAATGCCATCCTCGCGCCAGATCACCCTTCCAGTCCCTAACATGCCTCGGTATAATGTCTTGGCTTCAACCGCCTTGCCCCGTCGCCGTGCGAACCCGCCCTGAGCCTGCAACTTGGTTTTGATCACATCGAGCGGACAGGTCACGATTCCCGACGCAACACCCGCACTGGCCCCGCAGAACGGAGTGATGTAAAAGTCCGGCACGCGCGCAGAAATCATCTCAAGGCGATCGCGAAAGGTCGGGTTGAACGAAGACTCGGCCGATACATGGAGCGTAGACGATGGCGGGCTGTCCGAAGTGGTGCCCTGCTCTTGGGAGCCGTCGGCCGTCCCCGAAGGGCCAGGTCCTTCAGAAAACATCTTTTCCAGCCAGCGCCCAAGCAGTAAGCTATCCGTCTACTATATCACCGAGGGTTCCCGGATCCGAGCATATCGGTGCTCGCTCCGGAACCCAGAAGAACCGTTGTCAAATCGTGGTGAGGAGGGGAGGGCGTGACGTCGTTGGCGGCACTTGTCGAAAAGGAAAAAACTACCCCGACGCAGTGAATTGAAGGGATCTTTGGACCAGGTTGCGTAAGAAGGTAGCCCTATGTGAAGCACAGACGGGGGTGGGGGTTGTAGGAGCAACGCAACTCCCCTATCGGAGCGACAGGAAACGATCTGGGAAAAATGTTCAACGGCTAGATAATAACCGGCAGGCCCAGCCAGTACGAACCGACGACGTATAGTTTAGGGAAGCCCCCGGCGTGAAGTCCGAGCAGATGGGAGCGCCGGCGTGGACGATCAGGACGGAACAGGACGGAGCAACGAGGACGGGATGAATTGAACTGGAGGTTGTCTTAGTCGTATTCCAGTCAGTCAGGTGGAGTGGAGTCTTAGTGAGTCCACTCGGTCTGTCCGCCTCCCAAGCGTGGTGGCAGCCTGAGGCAGCCATCGTGTAAGATAGCCATCACGTGCAGGTGCGGTCGGAATGGCTCGCTGCCTCAGGCTCCACATCGGATGTTTTTGGGAAAGTCACCCGCCGAACCTCCGTTTTGCACAATCTCCAACGTCGGGCCATCTCCTACTCAGCTCGAACTGACATTTCGCGATCCTCCCCTCCACACCACCCCGTCAATTGGACCCCAACACACCCACCGCCGGGATCAATCATCATGTCCGCTCCCTCCCTCGCCAACTACATCGTCAAGCGCCCATGGCTCAAGCGCTGGATGATGCCCATTGCCCAGTGGTACACCGACGCCTCCGGCTACAGGAGACTCGGCTTGAGGTGAGCATTCCTCCCGGGGTCCGGATCACAGCGACTATGGATCTATCTCTGGGTGAAATGGCGTCCTCAATTGTGGGGGGATATCGCCCATGTCCATCAATTCCCGTCGCCGCTGGTCCGGGATAAACCCATCCATCCATACATCCAACCTACCTACCTACCTTGGGACCAACCCAGCTAACCCAAACCAGGGCCGATGACCTGATCCCCGAGGAGAACGACGTCGTCCAGAAGGCCCTCAAGCGTCTCCCTCCCAAGGAGGCCTACGATCGTGTCTTCCGTATCCGCAGAGCATTCCAGGTTCGTTCCATCCCCACGAAACAGCTTACCTACAACCCCAAGAACCCCATCTAACTCAAACCGCGTTTAGTGCTCCATCTCCCACACTCTCCTCCCCGCTGCTGAGCAGACCAAGCCCGCCGAGGTGAGTCGATTCCATCTCTCCATCCCATCCCTTGACAACCCATGGCAATGGCCCGTTCATTCCAGTTTCTCCGCAATACGGTATCGGCCAATCCCGTGAGCGGGATTTGTAACACAATGGGTCCCCCCCATGAGCTTTATATCTTGACATATATTACATTCTCTACAACACTCTTAATACTAACGATAATAATAACCAGGACGTCGAATACCTGGGCCCCATCATCCGCGAGATCGAGAAGGAGAACAAGGAGCGTGAAGACCTCGACGCCCTCGTCGTCAGACGGTAAATTCTCTCACTCATCTCATCTCCATCCATGACTAGATTCGGTGGTTGTTGTTCTGGTATACAACAAAAATGAATGCCGCTGGGGTTTTATAGACGGGCGCGGGGTTAAGATTCCACTTGCTGTCCGGCTCGGCGGAGAGAAAGAGAGAGAGAGGGAGAGCATTTGGTTGGTCGTTAATTGAATGAATGAAGGAAGGGTTTGATTTTGGGGCTCTAGCTGTGTACGGATACTGTACAAATTCACTCGTCGTTGTTGTTGTCCGCCATACTGTCCTTGGGTCGTAGGTGGTTGGTTGATGTAGTTTTGTGTTGCTGTTGAGCTTGTGTACTCCATGGGCGCAGTATGATCGTCAGTATACGGGTATGATATGAGTGTTCAACAGTTGAACGCTCCCAAAATTCATTCCCAATGGAAAGACCAAGACATCCCTATCACCGCAGGGTCTACATACTATCCCAAACTCCATGATATACACCTCAGATCTACCTGATACATCCCGTGCACATCTCAGTCCTATATGCTCTCTAAGCACTCATCACAGCAAGATTAACATCCGTCACTCGCCACATATACCACATGAACAAGCTCCTACTGACATCAGAATACGACCCGCAAAGTGTTGATTCACCTACCTATACGGAGCAAATTTCGCAGCCAGCTCTAGCATATCTTTCTCGGGCATGTACTTGAACTTACCACCGCCCTTGCCCTTCAATTTGCTTACGTCCTTGCCCATGAATACTGCGCAACCTCTCCTGCGATGGGTTAGCAGATATTCATCGTAGACAGTGTTTACTATCCAAGCACGCAACGTACTGTACGCCCAGATCACCCGTTGAAAACACATCTATACGCTTCAAGGCAAAACAGGCAAACATCTCAACGGACCATTTGCCTAAGCCTCGTACGGCGGTTAATTTCTCGACGAGTTCCTCGTCACTAGCGTTTAATAGCATCCGGGCACTTAGGTCACCACTGGCAAATTTCTCGGATAGTCCGTGTATGTATTCTGCTTTTCGCTGGGATAGGCCGGCTGTTCGGAGTGTGGTGAGGTCCATCTTGATGATTTCCTCCGGTGTAGGGAACTTTTCTCTAGCTTCATCGCTGTTGGTATGGAATAGCGCCACGAATTTATCCTTAATTGATTTGGCGGCTGCACCCGACACCTGTTGTCCGATGATGCTGCTGACCAGGCTTCGAAACGGATCGATCTCCTCGGCTAGACCCTCGGGGGTGAACAGCGGACAGGGATGTTGCTTGATGACGGGATCAAGTCGCGGGTCGGTGGCGACCAGGTGCGCAATGGCTTTCTCGAGTAGCGTGCCTGTGGTGGCTATTGGACGGGGTCGGCTTGTCTTGCTTGGTGATGCATCCTCCGTGCCGGGCGGGTATGCAACCAGCGATGAGCCATGGGGGGTGAGCAGCGTTGCATTGGTCCGGTGCGGTTCGACCGGTCGGTCAAGCGGGGGAGGGGTGGAATGCGGTCTGCTAATGCTATGATCAGTGGGTGAGGGGTCCCAGATGTTAGTGCTCCTTGAGCCAGATGTTGTTGTTGGTGGCGATGGTGGTAGTGGTGAGGGTGCCTTGGTTGTGTCTGTGAGGGGAGCATGTTCTAATTTGGGATTCGGATTTAGGTTCAGCGCCTTTTTGCCCCTTGCTGCAGGCTTTCGTGCTTTTGAGACCCCGTGGGTGCTTGTGGTCCTGTTGGCTCGCTTTGTTTGGATAGCTGGTTGCAGAACCGGGATGGGGGTGCTGGACACTGCGCTCAGACGAGCGGAGCGTCTTAGAGTCATCATAGGGCACCCTTTGAGGAGAATGGTATTCCAATTTAGGATGTAGTGGTTGAATTGAGTTATTGATGTTATTGTTAGTACGTCTGGATCGTTGTGGCAGCTGTCCGTGAGGAACATGAGACGGAGTACATAAGCTCGGGAAGTCACGAGCAGCTCGTGTCCAGACCAGCACTCAAAAATCCCTGGCTGGTTTGCAGTCAGTCAGTTCCATACCGCTCTTGTTGTGATTTCCATTGCATGGTGACCTCTCGTCCCCCGCATTTGGGATGCAAAACACCCATGTTTCAGTTGGGTTTACTGATGTCATATGACATTTGGTGTTGAAACCCCCCGTACGGAGTATGTTGAGCAACATCGGCTTGCAGAACCACGGGGCCATTGGGACCCGACGAATATGCAAATTGAGAATCTTGATCTGGAAAGTGCAGGCCAAGCCCATCACGAGCCCAGCTGTTAGATACTAGTACTAGTCCATAGGTTTCGATTTGGCGGATTACTCCGTGGTTCACTCCGACTGGATGGCAGCGACTGTGCTGCGTTGGCAATCCCCTAGCTAAAAATATATCACTATCGAGTGTCTTCACGTTCCCCGTGACTCTTTCTCCTATCCACCTTAAATTATGTAGCCCCGTTGAGTTCCTCGGATGATTTTCTGGAACAATCAAACCAATGGGAGATTTACCCGACTGGGAAAAAGTCTCGGGGCAAAATGGATTATGGATCGCACGATGCGTAGGCATCAACCATCGCGAAAATTTAGACAAAAAGCTTCTATCAGAACCAGACGTTGCGATTCCATTATCTGAAAGGAAACAGTCCGATTGGTCGTGTTTCACAGGTCATCTGCTCTCCTCGTAGGCGTCAACCCGACGTTTGCGGTCTTGACCTGAAAAAACACATTGCGTTGGCCATGATAAGATGCGGAATGTCACCGAAATCGCCAGCTGAGTGGCGGAGGTGGGAGAAACTAGAGTCAGACAAGCACACCGTACGCAGTCGTACGGCAGTGGAAGCTTGCGTCATCTGCAAAACCGGTCCAGGCAAAAGCCGTTGTGCATCCACTGCGTCGATGGCCCAGCCACTACGGAGAACGCTGTCCTACTTTTGATAATACATAGTAGATAGTGAGGTGGGTGGTCGTGACTAGCGAAGACTTACCAAAGTATAGTACGCCGGTTCCATGGCTTGACAGGTTCATCCGTAGTAGCTAGTCTAGTCCTCAGGTAAAGTGAATAAGCGATGCATAGGGGCGAAACAACAGCCGTCGGTCGACGGCGAGGACGAACGTCCATCGGTATCATCTGGAAATTCCCGGAATAGGTAGTTTGCCCCGTCGTGGTACGGAGTATACAAAGTACAAACAAGCATCGAGCTCTGCTGAGCATCTGGCCCCGAGAAAAGCTTCGCCTTCAAAGGGTGAAGGCATACGTTGCTTGCCCCGCTTGCCACGACCGTGAACGATGTCGATGTTCATGGGGTGGCCAATAAAAGGGGGTCGGGGTTGGGTATGTTACTATGGTGATGGTTGGGTGAGTTGTCGTCCCTATGCTACATAATTGCTACTTAGTCAGTCAGCCTCGCGGTTGTTCCAGACATGACAGGGGTATGGAGATAGATTATGGTTAATATGACGGGAACAAAGGATCCTACGGTGCCATCAGGATGGATTCCTGTGGCTCACCCTCGAACCACAGAACCATCCCCCCATGTCCGGATCTCGGTCCATCAGTTCTGGACGATCTACATCGTACCGCAAGATCCCAATCAAGGCGAATAACTGGTGGGTGTTCTCCTACCAGCCCCTCGACATCATCCCGTTGTCATATTGGATGCGTCAGACTGGGAGGCCACATCCATCCTTATCAAGAATTAGGCATGATTGGGCTAGCCTGTTCCAGCCACCCGCGTCTAGTGGCGTTAAGGAGAACGTGCTCTGTGGTAAGATTATCTCCTACATAGTACATGCGCTTTGTTACGAAGCGTCGCGGCTTGAAACATCGGCAATGGAAGGATGCGCTGCTCATCGCATCAGGCCGAGGCTAAAATGGTAGCATCTGAGAACAGCCATCGTTACCTCCGAATATGATGACCGCAAATAACCCTAATAATCATCGGTCAGGATTATGGCGTCGCAAGGGCGAGTCGCGCCACTACAAGGAGGGAGATTATCTCCAAGGGAAGTCCTAATATTGCGACGGATAGCGGTGGAGTTGCAATGGGTCTGATAGCTGAAGAACTCTAAACGGATCGAGCAAGAACAAGCAATAGTGGCAGCGAGCACGGCGATCGCATGGCCAGGATTGATATTGCGCGCGGGATCTCCTCGCAGGCCTCTCACGCTTATTCCTTTTTGTGACGGGCGAAAAATAATAATGACGGCCTCCCTTACAGCGCAGAGAAACCTGGCCTCTGCAACCGTCCAGTCCGAGGTCCCGATGCGATGGATTGTTTGCCATCAAGCCACAGCCAAAGGCCTGGGATCGTGTCATATGCTGGATGTTTCGAGTAATCGGGTCGCCACTACGGCTGAATTAGCAGAGAGTAATGCGCCTATCGCAGGCAGCTCGGGCTCTGGTGTCTATCGTCCTATCCAGCCGGCCAATTTCGATCGTGTATGGTAAGTAAGATACGCCAACTGGGAATTACCAAACCAGCTCTCGGAGTACTTTGTGACTAGGCCAAGTGGGGGCCGCTAGAGTAGGTATGGGAGTTACAGCCGTGTTACGTACAACTGTATGCAGCACGTGATGTCTTCTCCCAGAACCACCCAGTCGCCACTTTATTATTAGCTTCCTGAGAGGGTTGTTTGTTATTACTCGGTATCCACCGGTACCTGAAGCCAAGATGAGAATTGAGTTTTCAGGCAGCGCATTCATCTTGGAAGTCAAAAACAACATGGACATCGCAAGAATGGGTGCAAACGGGCTATAGTAGTGCCAAAAAAAAAGACCATGGAACTCTTTTCCCTTCAGCATCGTCTTCCCACCTTTCATGAACATACGTGTCAGGCGGCGAAGTCTAAGGCACCTGGGGAGGCGACCGAATTCCAACCCGCGAACGGGCGCTGCATACCAACGTAAGGCAGGCGAAGCCTTCTCCAGGTACCAAGTCGAGTCCTCCGTGGAAAGAAAGCGGGTCCATTCCAATAAATTCAGATCGACCACTACGCAGCAACCCGACTCAATAGGTGTTGTTGATAACTAGTAGTATCAATATAACATTCTCAGAAGCACTGTGGTGTCACCACCAGTGCTGGAGATGAAGGGAAGATGACTTGGCTGCTGCTAAGCGGAAAAGGGATGACTGGCGGAGGGAAGGAGTGAAGGGATGGTCCAGAGGCATAGATAGATCCGTGGCCGTTAATGAGATACATGTATAATGGTCTGCTGGTATAGGCTGCTAATATTAGTCAGGACCTCCCTAACAATGTGCGATTGGGGTCTGGCCCCTTCTAGCGGCAGGATGCTAAATTTGTCAGTATTGTTACCTGCCACAACGAATGTCCGTGATGTATCGAGTGGGCATTCCATCAGAGAAGTCATCTGTCAGTTGCGGCCGGGGTCTCCAGGGTTGCGGACTTGCACAATTCGGACTGTTTCAGCATTGAGATGCAGATGCTGGGGCGATGCCAGTGTATGTATAGTGTATACATACGTACAGGATGTATGTAAGGAAGTACTAGAGTTGCTCACAGGTCAGATCAGGGTATGACGTCTGCCCCCCCTCTCCCTCCCTTGCCATCACAATGAAAACGGGGCCATACCTTCGAGACAATCAATAATACAGTGAAGTTGCCTGCTTTGAGTCCGATCCAAGCTGCGTCGGCTCGAGGATCGAACAACCAGCGGGCGACGGGGAAGAAGGGGGAGGGGGGAAGGGAGGGGCGAGCGAATCAGCGAGCGCCTGGGGGCTTGGCCATTGGCGAGGTGTTACAGGATGGAGCCGACTAGGAGGAACGGACTCGTTTCCGGGTCCAAGATCAGGATTCCACTGGGTGGGCGTTGGCCGATTCTTTTTCCGCTGCCCGTTACCGTGGCCAATGGGCCGCGAAGTTAATTTACGGTACGGGCAGCGTCCGTACAGGCGTCCGGTAACGTAGCAAGGAGAACCCCCCGGTCTCAGGTCCACACCAGCCTCGGGGCCGCGACTCCTTTCTTGCCTTGGTTGTCCTCCCTGAAAGTCTTCCCACTTTCTTGAAGTTTTCTTTTCCAGCCATCCCATCCAGTCCTTCCTTCCCTTTCCTCTTTCCTCTGTCCTTCCCTTCTTCTTCCCCGTGCAAATCGTGCCTGCCTAACCCGCGCACTTTCTTTCGCTGAGGGTCTTCGCTAACAACAGCTTCTCTTTCGTTGAAGCTCCCTTCTTTCGCTCGCTCGCTTATTTATTGTCTCACAACTCCCCCTTCAGCTTTTACGCTGCTATCCGTGTCAACAAAGGGCCTTGCCTTGCCCCAGTCTGCATATTTAATCCTCAGTCGTCATTGGTAGGTCGACTTCTTTCTTTCACGGCTTTGCTCCCCTGTCTGCCTGCCTGCCTGCCTGTCTGGATTCGTTGCATTGCGCTTTGGCTGGACTGGGGATGATTTTCATCAGAGGCGAACGTTGGTGACTGACATCTCTCGACTATACAGTCTCCAGTTATCTTAAACAATGGCCTTCGTCAAATACGCCCTCCCCGTTGTTGCTGCGGCCCAGGCCGCCATGGCTGCCAGTGAGTACCGCCAGCGATGGACTGAATGAATCGCAGAATCTGATCGATAATCTAGGCTGTGGCTCCAGTGGCAGCACTATCACCATCAGCAGCCAGAGTGACCTCGACTCCTATGCCACCTGCACGACCCTCAAGGGTGACGTCGAGATCAGCGAGCACGCCTCCGGTGATCTTACCCTCAGCGGTGTCTACTCCATCACTGGTGGCCTGAGCTGCACCGACGGCAGCAACATCACTTCGCTCAGCTCTTCCTCCCTGTCCTCCGTTGGCGACACCTTCAAGCTGGACGGTCTTACCACCCTCACCACCCTCAGCTTCACCAACCTCACCAGCGTTGGCTCTATCTCCTGGTCCGCTCTCCCTGAGCTCCAGGCCCTTGACTTCACCAAGGGTGTTTCCCAGGCCGGCAGCGTCGAGATCACCAACACTGGTCTCACCAGCTTGGACGGTATCTCCCTCACCACCGTCGGTGCTTTCGATATCACCGAGAACACCAACCTGAAGACCGTCAACGTCAACGAGCTCACCAACGCCACTGGCCTGATCAACTTCGCTGGTAACATGGACTCCCTGGAGATCATCCTCCCCAACCTGGGCACTGGTACCAACATGACCATCCGCAACGTCAGCGGTGTCTCCCTCCCCTCTCTCGAGACCCTGAGCGGTCAGCTCGGCTTCTGGGGCAACACCTTCAACAACTTCAGCGCCCCCAACCTCACCAGCACTGCTGACTTGGTCTTCGACGACAACTCCAAGCTCGCCAACATCAGCATGCCCGTCCTGAAGACCGTCAACGGTGGTTTCCAGATTGCCCGTAACGACAAGCTTAAGTCCATCGACTTCCCCGACCTTGCGGAGGTCACTGGTGCCATTGACTTCAGCGGTGACTTTGACTCGTAAGTTTTCCGTGTAGCTGATCCGACGGAAATCCCTCCTTGCTAACCCATGTGTGCAGTGTTTCCCTGTCTGCTCTGACCGAGGTCAAGGGTGGCTTCAACATGCAGAGTACCGGTAACTTCAGCTGCAATGCCTTCAAGACCCTGCGTGAGAACAAGGTCATCCGCGGTACCTACACTTGCAAGGCCAGCACCACCGACCCCACCACCAGCGATGGCTCTTCCGGCACCACCACCTCGACCACCAGCAGCGGTACCTCCGCGGCCACCTCCAGCGACAGCGCCTCGGTCATGAACGTGGCCAACCTGCCCGCTCTTGGCCTGGCTGCCATCATCGGTGCCGTGTTCGCTCTGTAAAGGACCTTTGATACCAAGCATTTGTGTGTACGCTTTTTTGAACCCTTAACATGGTCGTGTAAAGTTGCCTAATAAGCAATTGGTTCCTTAATCCCAATTCCAGTATTGTGCTGTTCTTATGATAATAATTGAATATCGGTTGTTTGAGCCACCTGCGCATGGGGCGATGAATTGTTTGTTGTTGTTGTTTTTTCTTTTTGAGCCTCTCTGGTCGACGGTGGGTTGGCGGGTAAATGTACTGGGTACGGACCGCCCTCGGGACCGGCCACCTGGCGACTTTGGGTGGCTGGGCGGCGGTCAAGCCCCTGCCCTCGGCGGCCGGTGAGCTGTCGCATGGTTATTTGATAGACGTTCCTTTACAGTTTACGTGTGCCGTTGCTACATGACAGTATGTTGTTCTCTTCTACTTTGCTTCAGGGTCTATAATTTACTCTTCTCTGATCTGGGAACGAGACTGTCCTTCGGGGTGTCTACTATCTGCACACTCGTAGTATCGTAGTAGCGGGCATCGTCTCGTGCGGGATAGCAGACCGTGTCGACGGAAAGTTAAAGCCCGCCCAGATGACCAGCCCAGGTGCATCCATCATGCACTTCTGGCTGGGAGGGGGGGGGGGGGGGGGGGGGGGGAATACCGGAGTACGACAGCTCCGAAACGGCCCCAGGCAGTCCGATCATGGATACCTCGCGTGCTCTCTCTTCCTACAGGCCCGGGGCACCCGTACTTACTCCTTCTGGTAGGTCTATTCGGAGTCCATCGAGTCCCCGTCGTCCCAATCCAGCCTCCTCAATCTGAGGCATCGTGAAGGTCCCCCCCCCATTCTGGTGTGGGTGAGTGGGTAGCTGCATCCCATCCCGGCCTGTGGATCATTGACTTTGGGTGCCCCGACTTTTTGGTACGCAGGAAGACTGTTTGGGTAATTGGATTATCTGGAATTCGATGGATGGATGGATGTGTATGTATGCATTAGGTACTGCATAGGTAGGTTGGGTTGCTGCTGGTGAGGGTTTTATTTTCTGGGTACGTAGTAGGTAGGTAGGTAGGTAGGAATGAGAGAGGGAGGGAGAGGGTTGAGGGAGAGAGGGTTGAGGGAGAGAGGGTTGAGGGAGAGAGGGTTGGGATGGAGGAGTATCCACTTGTCTATTTACGGAGTATGCTTTTGGTGTATGTAACTAGCTAGATGGATAGGTACGTAGGTAGGTAGATACGTACCCATGTATGTATAAGTTATGTATGTATGTATGTATGTATGTATGTACTTAATAGGTACTCCGTAGTGAGTGAGTGAGTGAGTGGTCTTTTGGGACGAGAGTACGGAGGACATTGGACATTGGATTGGATTGGATTGGATTTAGGGGGGTTAGTGTAGGTAGGTTGTAGGTAGGTAGGTAGGTAGGTAGGGTACCTTAGGTACATACATAAATGATGTGTCATTTTGGGGGATGGATTTGGGTTCATATTTATTTAGTTATTAATTTATTAGGTGGATTGGGTTGAGGGGGGTTGGGGTTGGTTCTTTTGGTGTACTTATTACCTACTATTAACTATTGGGGGGGGGGGGGGGGTTGGTACTATTGTTGTTGTTGTTGTTTAGGTATAGTAGAGGGAATATTTATCTAGACAGATAGATAGATGGTACTTTAATGGGTATTTTTGTTTGGATAGAATAGGATTCTTATTTAGGCAGGTTATCCAAGTTTCTATCACGTGAAGAAAAGAAGGGATTGTTTATTTTATATATACCTACAGAGTACATAATGCTGAATATCCCTCGAGAGAACGTTTGTCTATTTTTCAATTTAAGCAAGGTATCTACCCTCTTCCCTGGTAGTAGCCAGAGTTAAATAGATTGCCGGTAGATACATAGAAAGTCACTTACCCGACTACCTACCTACCTACCCACTCCGCATCATCATACTCCATACTTCCTCACACTTTCTATCTATCTACTAGACTATCTCAAAGCCGAATATAGCCCTGTACTGAAGTAAATCGTAGAGAAGACAGTTCCAGAACCTAACCCTGGCTCGCAGTGGTCGGATGATTTTCCCTAGCCTGGTGGGTGGGTGGGTGCGTGGGCCACCAGCACTACCACCACGATGGATGATGGGTCTAAACCGAGACAAACTAACCAACTATCTAGTTCCCGAACTAATTGTCATGTTGTTGGAGTCTGATGTCGGGATACTGCTTTCGGATGGTGGTTGCGACTTCCTTTGGGGTCTTGGCTTGCGAACGGACATTGTTGGTAGGTACTTGGGGAAGGCCAAGGCGAACGAACGAGTGATGTAGATCGAGGTCGGATGACTGGTGGGCGGATGAACTCTAAATACGATTATGGGGATGCCGTCGTCGTACACAGCTAGGTACCTTTGTTTCAGGTGGTGGGTTATCTCTCCGGAGGGAAAAGAGCCATGTCCGTGCGGAGGGGGTGGGCGAGGATCAATAGAGTACGTATCTAGACCCCCAAATTAAAGGGTAACCACTTACCAGGAATGAACCGGAAATTGACCTATTCGTGCCGGCGAGCCAACTAGGCCATGGACCAGCCGAGGAGCAGGAGGATGGGGAGAGGATGACGGGGCTAATATGATAGATAAACGGATAGTCGATGCCTTGCAGCTGCGGGATGCCTCAGGTTCGCCGGCTTAGGGCTAGACCGGACAAGAATAGCATAGCCTGAGGAATTGCCTTCGGAGATCTACGACGCTTCTCCTCCAGCAGTCTGCGAAGGCCACTGTCCAGGTGCTACGGCTGAAGGCCTGGAACAGGTTCCAGTGGCGACGACGACGACATGGTATTGTCTGGAGATAGCCTGGTCAGGTGCCCTACTGTGTGAGTCCCCCCTTCCACCGTAAGGCCGAGGCGAAGGCCGAGGCCAAGGCAAGGTGGTGGCTATACCTGGAATCGGACGGGCGCAGAAAATAGATGAAGATGGGTCATTCATTGCAGGACGATGGGGACGGCGTACGCCGGATGGAATGATGGAATCCCGGGAGAAGGATGCTCCCTTGGGGATTCTGAAACACTGGCACGAGTTGCTTTGAGCCTTGCTGGCGGCGATGGCCGTGCCTTGGTTTTGTTTTCAATATTCCGCACAAGGGGACGACACAAAGAGAAAGGCAGAGGAACGTCGTGCCCGCGGCGAACTAGCCTGGCCCGGCCAGAACCGAGTGGCAAAGGTCCACACCATGGAGACTGGAATCTGATACATGAGGTGATCTTGCATCGCCGCACGCAGGGCCATCCCGGTCTCTGCTGAGATCCGCGCCATGACGGGCCGAGCTAATGTATGTGAGTGCATAAGTGTATACTCCGTAGCTCTCCCATGGAATGATGGAAGAGCTATGTATGTACGTCCGATGAGGCGCGTACGTACTACTGTACGCGACCGGGGCTGAACGGGTCCGTTGTTGCACTGTATGTGCGTTGGGGAAGCCGGTAGAGGCAGGGAAGTTGCTGTAAGCAAGTCGACAGGTAGACTAGCTGGGGAGCTTGCGAGCCGGACGACTGGCTACCGGGTTTGGACAACGCATTGGAGGGGGGGG